>CATOBL010000333.1:70626-93087 GCA_951394255.1 Polyploca ridens | reverse complement strand
CCATTTTGCCAGCTTTGAGTAAAGTATTTGAAAAGATTATTTTAACGCAATTAATCGCTCACTTTAATTTGAATAAACTATTACATAGTGAGCAGTATGGGTTTACAAAGGGTCGTTCAACTGTTGATGCCGGGGTAGCACTTTTAAGAAATATTTTTAACGCTTGGGAGAACTCACAGAATGTTATTGGAGTCTTCTGTGATCTATCTAAAGCCTTTGATTGTGTTGATCACCAGACACTCATACGTAAACTAAATTATTATGGGGTTAGGGGTGCAGCACTTGATTTGATGAAGTCGTATCTCGGGGAAAGAATTCAAAGTGTTGATGTCAATCGTATTAAATCATCTGGTTCTCCTGTGCATATGGGGGTGCCGCAGGGCTCTATTTTAGGCCCTTTTCTATTTTTAATTTATATTAATGATCTTCCTTTTTATGTCAAAAATACCTGTGGAATTGTACTGTTTGCTGACGATACCTCACTGATTTTTAGTGTTGATAGACTGAAATCTAATTTTGACGATGTAAACGATGCATTATCTCGGGTATTAAATTGGTTTACTGTAAATAATCTAGTTTTAAATGCAAAGAAAACTAAATGTATTAAATTTGCGCTTCCAAATGTTAAAAAAGTAGGCTGTAATTTAATGATAAATAATGAACCTTTAGGTCTTGTTGAATCATCAGTATTCTTAGGGATTACTTTAGACTCGAAACTTCAATGGGGCAGCCAAATAGCATGTCTTTCGGGAAAGCTCAGTTCAGCTGCTTATGCAGTTAGAAAAATTAGACAGCTAACAGACGTAGACACAGCTCGATTAGTTTATTTTAGTTATTTTCATAGTGTTATGTCCTATGGCATTTTACTTTGGGGTAAAGCTGCTGATATAGAAACCATTTTTATTTTGCAAAAAAAAGCAGTGCGAGCTATTTATAATATGAGTTCTCGAGCTTCCCTCAGAGATAAGTTTAAAAATATAGGTATCCTTACAGTAGCATCGCAGTATATTTATGCAAACATATTATTTGTACATCAGAATATTAATCTTTTTGTAAAAAAAAGTGACGTGCACTCTTTTAATACTAGAAATAAGCATAAACTTTTGACCTCTTCTTATAGACTCCAAAAAGTGCAAGGTTCATTTTTAGGACTGAGTGTACAATTTTATAATAAGATCCCTAATGAAATTTTAAATTTACCGTCACTAAAGTTTAAGAAACGTATAAAGGCCGCTTTAGTACAGAAGGCTTACTACAATATTAAAGAATATTTAAATGATAAAAATGCGTGGTTGTAGCGCTCGCTCTCGCAGGAAACATCTGATGTAATAAATTTAAGTTTGTTTTTGAAAAGAGTAATTGCTGAGTTTATTGCCGGCTCTTCTCAGCAAAATCAACCTTCCGAACCGTGCATTAGTGCATTAGAGTATTAGAGTTTGACTATTCATAAGTGCCTGTGAAGGCCTATTTGAATGAATAAATTATTTCATTTCATTTCATTTCATTTCATTTCATTTCATTTCATTTCATTTCATTTCATTTCATTATTTCATTTCATTTCATTTCATTAGTTTAGTGCAATTTACAACAGAATCGGCACCACAGTCGAATTATATTATAAATTTCAGGTGCACACGGATTGATCTTTATAGGATGAAACACAACCGGACTTTTTGGCGGGGACATGCGGAATGACGTTGCGTATTCATTTTTTTTTTTCATAAATTCGTTTATTTTGAGTTTTATTGCATATTATCGGTGGTATTTTATCGAATAAACATCAATCCTTGCGCATCAGTGAAGTGAAATGAAATGAATGATGTGTATCGTGACTTTTCAAGTTGTCTCAAAAAGTAAGATTTTTATTACAATGACCACCATTGTAGTAAAACATAACTTTTATGGACGGTGACTGACTGAGAATTACTTATATGTCATGATTATGAAAATGATTTATTGAGACAGGAAATTATACTATAACTCGACACTAAATCGGCAGAAATGAATTCTAATTTGGATTTGGTTGCCAATCTTAAAACTAAGAAGAAACACCACTGATAATAAAAATCAAAATACATGAATTTATGATTCAAGGTCTTTGCAAGTTTCCGCCAAAAGTCCCACATCGTATGTTTTATATATGGCTGCCGAGCATGGATCGTTGACAAGTTTAAAACTTCCATAAAATAGGTTGTTTGATCTATATCAAATGTAGATAAAGGGGGACGAACTTTTTTGTATGGGAGCTGGCATAGCCACCCGCCGCCATTTTGATTTTTTTTCAATGTCGCGGCGCACGGTGTAAGTGATATATTTGGGTAGAGGACACTTATACAAACAAAAAATGTTAAGCAATATGGTGACCTAAAGTGTCACGTTTCTGAGATATTTGGAGGTAAAGATCGCCATATGAGAATTACGACAATCATTAAAAATGAACTTATTACGTGTTTATATGCATTAGATTGTATTCAAATAATAGTTCCCAGGTACTTTTAACTATTTATTAGAATATAGTAAACATGGAGCACGAAAAAACAATATTCATTAATTGGTTACCTACTAAACCGCATCGCAATATTCGCAATGAAACACAATGTTGTCAAGTAGCTCGGATCGTAGTGGTTAACTTGTTTTCCATGTCGCCGTTATTAACCAAAAATGACAATACTTGTCTTAAAATATCATGTTACCCCTCTTTTTATTATAATATCTTTGATGTTACCGAGATATTGGAATATCGATGTATATATAATATGAGACGAATGACAATAGTTTAATGTTTATTAAGTACAATTTATGTTCTTGTTTTTAAGCAATAATGGTCAAATAATAGTGCATCACGGTATTAAAAATAAAATAAAACACATAATAGAAACAAGCCGTGACCTCAAACCTTTAAATAAAAGGTTTTTTTACACTACTTTGGTAGCAAACAAACATACGGCCCGCCTAATTGTATGCGAAGAAAGCTCCCGTGAGACCCCATAGTTCGAAACTATTTAGGTTCCAATGTGTGAGGATGTGCTTCCCGTCAATAGCGAGACTAGCGATGGTAGAAGGTAGCCGTAGGCATCAGGTTAAACAATTCTACAGAACACTGTCTGTTGTACAAGCGGTAGAACACACATAAGGAGGCAAAGTCTCTCCTCAGATTGAGGGGCCCTAAGCCGCTTGTGAGCTCGGGATCGTCGACGATTCTAATGGCACGTCGCTGAACCGAGCCTAAAGGCCCAAACTGGTATCCAGATAAGAGCAGTACTCCATATAAGGCCGGACTTGGAACTTGTAAAGTTGCAGCCTTTGCCTCGATGTGAAGTACTGCTTCGCTCTGTTGAGCGCTTCGAGTTATTTGGATGCTTGTTTAACCTTGTCATCTAGACGGCCTATTGACGTCGTTAGAAATGTCGATGCCGAGGATCCCGATGCTTTCACTGATGTCCGTGTTCTGGAATTGGGTCCTTGGGTCTTAGTGGGGTTGAAATGGACTAGGTTTAGTCGACTGTAATCGGAGACACTAGTTAATGAGCTCTCGATTTCAGACACAAGCCGTTCGCGGCTTTCATCCACCACGAAACGAGGAATATTTGGAATAATAATAATAAATCTTTATTATCAAGTTACTGTGGCCCATAGATAAATACCTTACAAACTAACATAAATATTATAATTAAACATTTTTGTTAGTATAAAACATTTAAGCCTATGTTAGTTAACACTACTGCACTGCACTATGTCTTCGTGCGATCATGTGGCACTTGTCCGCGAAAGCGACGGAACACCAAGTTCTGCGGCCAAAATCCTCTTTCATGACGAGGTGCAGAAAACATGTTGATACTCGCACCACGAACGCCTTGAAGTTGACGTTGCGGCTCGATTCCAACAGCTGCACCCTTAGCAAGTACTTGATTCTTTGGCGAATGTACTCCACGATGTCCTCCGCCTTGGTGGCGTAGTGTAGACGAGAAATATACACCGGAGTGTTTGGCATGGCAGCACGCATGGATTGCTTGGGCTCCACAGGAGCTGTGCTGCATCGGTTCTTATTCGTTTTCTGACGGTGCTTCCTGCTTTGCACTATCTCAAAACCATCATCACAAGCCCGATTCGATTCCTTTTCAGGCATGGGCTTCGTAAAAGGGGCCGACGTAGTAGACACAGGCAGTGGGTCAGTGGGCCGGGTAGGTGGTGCGGCGCGGGCGATGCGCGTCCTCTGTACAATGAATGCCGTTAATAGACAGCATTTGATTGATATGCAGTAGGAACAGTGTTGGGGACAGTACAGACCCTTGCGGGACGCCAGCATTTATATCTCTCAGCTCTTATGCATCTGCTGGACAGAAAATTGGCGGTCCATTTGCATAGTCCCTCGGGAAGCCCATATGCTGGTAACTTCGTTAGAAGACACCAGTGCCAGACCCGATCGAACGCCTTCGCCACCATGACTCTCAATGGCAAGTGACCACTCGGCTGGTGACCTTCTAGTGTATACATAGACACATCACAGCCAAGGGACTATGGCGGAAACCATATTGTCGGTCACTCAACAAATCGTGATCCTCTAGATATCTCAAGAGTTGCGTGTTGATCACTCGCTACATGACATTGGAGAGAATGGGAGGTGATGGCAATAGGTCTGTAATACGTCGGGTCTGATCTATCGCCTTTTTGGCATTGTGTGCACGTAAGCAGTCTTCCACGAAGACGGGACTTTCATTTAGGTGGAAGTTTTATTAGGTCGGGCCGGCCGCGGGATCGGGTTTTTTTTTATTTATTTACGACGCTATTGCAATTTTGGCGCCCAGGGAGCATTACTTAGCGATCTTTAGTTCCAATTAACTTGGTAACATAGATTTTAGGACAAGTATTGTCATTTTTGTTTGTATAATAATGACAAGATGGAAAACAAGTCACGATCCGAGCTTCTTTGACAACATTGTGGTTCATAGCGAATATTACGATGCTGTTTAGTAGGTAAGTAATTAAAAATATTGTTTATCGTGCTCCTAGTTTTACACTATTCAAAAATATTGATAAATCAACCTGGGGACTATTATTTGAATACAATTAAATGCATATAAACACGTAATAAGTATTTTTTTAATGATTGTCATAATTCTCATATGGCGATCTTTACCTCCAAATATCTCGGAAACGTGACACTTTAGGCCACCATATGGATTAACATTTTTTGTTTGTATATGTGTCCTCTACCCATATATACCAGTTACATCGTGCGCCGCGACATTGAAAAAAAATCAAAATGGCGGCGGCTAGCTATGCCACAAAGGTTCTATCCCCTTTATTCATCGATGCATCCATGCTTGCAGCACCGGTTTTGAAAACCGACACATACATGTCTCGGTTTACAGTTTTACACCTCAAACTAAGCAACTTTTGTTCTAATTGATATGTCGCGAATACTATATATTTTCAACTCGTTGAACAAAAGTATTTCACTTCAACCTCTTAACTTTACTATGTAATATTATTATGGCCATCGTGCTACTGGATCATGAGCTTCCCCTTACAAAGAGAAGTATTAAAACCACTCCAAGAGCTCATTTATACAGACATATACACAGACAGAGATATAGTGCACAAGATACATATTTGCTTAAAACATTAACGAAAAATGTTTAACAACGCCATAATAAGTACAGAGTTTTTGTATGAAAAGTATAGCGGGATGCCTGCTCTTAAGGCGGCCCTCTGTGGCCGGCGCAACTTCAACGCGAGCATAGTCTAAAAGCTTGTTGTTTCATCCAACGTAATGTTTGACTGCGAATAAAGAGAGATAGCATCAGAGCCGTCGGTTATCAGTCGGTAAATTCCGCTGATCACTCGCGGCCGCTTCGCTAGATCGTCATTCATGATTTCGCATTCATAAAACTTGTTCCAGGAGTATACTTCTTGAGAAAAAATCTTACAAGTTTGTGAAAAAAAAGTTAGTTATTTAGAATCTCCAATACATTTGCAAGCCTGGTATCTTAATGTTTTCTTTACTTTTACAATTTATAGGTACATTAGATATGGCCAAAGTTCAGGCAAAAACGCTGTTTTTCGGAGGCTTTGACTGAATTTGTTTCACACTTTTTTTAAATTACGCCAAGATACAAGGCTAGATATAGTACACAAGATACTAATTTGTTCAAAATATCTAACGAAAAATGTTTAACAACGCCATAATAAGTACAGGGGTTTTGTATGAAAAGTATGACGAATTGAGTCCTCTTAAGGCTTTAAACTAAATGCCATGAAGACGGCATTTAGAAATTTTCATAACACAGTAAGAATACGTGCTGAGGTAATGCACGCTAGGTTACGCTTAAATGCGTTGAGCGAAAATTATAGTCAATATATTTTAACTTACTTGTTGTAACAACATGCCTTGTTCTTCTCGTGAACCATAAAACAAATCTGGCTCTTGATCCATTCCTTTTAACTCTGTAATAACCTGCAACAGAAAATTATAAGGTAATTTCGTCATCAGCCTATAAAATGTCCCACTGCTGAGCACATGCCTCCTTTCACTGTGATTTAATGAAAGGGAATGGGCAGATACTCCACCACGCATGCCCATTGCGGATCGGTGGAGGTAGGTTAGTGGTGAACCTACTGCTGGAGTTTTCAAGCCGCCTAGAAGGCCTCTCCTCACTACTTATGATGTTCCTCATAATATGTAATTAATTTCTATCTATAAAGTGCGTTAACTTCGAATAAGAAATCCTAATGGTATCAATGTGAAATTGTGAAATGATTACACCTAATAGGTGCAAAATAGTATGTTGTTTTCGAGTCGTGTCGTGCATGATGTAAATGTGAGCTTCCAATGCGAACATAATAAAGCGTAAGTAAAATTTAATCCTTTAAAATAACTGTTTCTCTGAATCTCCGTAGACGTAAGCTTAAAAATAGGTATAGTTTTATCCTAGGAATATGCATCTCAAAACAAATGTCTCAATTTGCCTAGGATGAATTTACACTGGCCTTTTGTTTTAAATTTTTATTGACAAATAAAGAACTTTTAAACCAAAAAAACCTCCAACTAGCTTAATGTCTATCACAATTAATTGATAACTGGGACCAACGGTTTTACGTGCCTTCTGAAGCACGGAAACCCTCGATTTGAAATAACACTAGGCGGTCACCCATCCAAGTACCTACCGACCAATATGGTGGTAGCTAAACTTTGCCAATCGATTAAGAACGGCTAATCATGCTACACCACGAGCGCTTCAAGTTCATTTATGGTAATAAAATCGTCAAAAATAAATTGGTCGGATTGTTAGTTCACGACCGATATTTTTTACTAATTAGGATCAAACTTGCAAGTGTCTTATCTGACCTTATAACTATAACCTTGATTGACAAGGAACCGTTGTCGCTTCCTGCTGTACGCCATTTCTAGTGTGTCCTGTGACACCAGCGTGTAGAAGAATGCGTTGTATTCCTCCGCTAGCGCTCCCTTCTTTGCTCTCAAAATACGACCTGAAATGACCAAGAGTTATACTTTCATATGCTGACATAGAATCCTTTTCTGGTCGATTGGTACCAACACTAACTTTAAGAGAGGTAGAGCTTAGCGTTTATTCGCTCAAAGAGCAGCTCGACTGGCTAAGTACCTCTACCTTACAGAATACCTCAGCCAAATAACTTAAAGTTATGATCCTGCGCGTGAGTAGGTCACGTGAGTGATGCTCCGTATGTTGCAAGCGTCCATATGGCTACGGTAACCGCTAAACATCAGGCGGGCTGTAAGCTTTTTTACCGACAACGTCGTAAAAAAAAAAACAATATTCTGAACAAAGACAACAGAGAACAGATTAAGCCACTGAACAACTGTCAGCTACTTTAGCCAGTTCTACCTAGAGGCCGAATAGTTCAATATCTTTATCGTTATGTTTGTTTTTCAAATCGAAGTAAAAATATTGACTGACCCAATCTCTGCGCTTCCTGTCTTCGCGATCCGCCGTGCGAAGAGATTTGTATCAAAACGTTTGCTTCTGGTAAATCGAAACTCGTATCGGCGACTTTGCTCACAAATATAGTATTCACTTTAGGGTTGAACTTGAAGTTCTGCAGGATTTGAATCCTCTCGTTTTGCGACGTAGGCCCGTAGATGTAAGGCTTGTTCATTTTCACGGCGTAATGTCGCAGAGCAAACACGTTATCAGAGAATACAATGGTCTTGTCGCCGCGCTTCTCGTGGTAGCGGATGAGGAACTGACACGCGCGGAATTTCGATGGATTCATTACGTAAAGTAACATCTTCTTGTTTATTCTGTAAATAAACAAATAATTGTTTATATTGAATATAACGATACATCCGGTATATTAAATATAACTAGTGGCTCTGTGAGGGAAATCCATTTTCGAATTAGGTTTTTGAAAAAAACAAATAAACCGAATCTTTATCTTTTTTCCATATAATTATCGAATCTGCTCACAAAATTTCACGAGAATCGGTTGAGAAATGCGACCTGTAGAGGAGAATAGTCGGACATCTGGACAGACATACGAAAGCATTTTTATCCAAGCTGAAACGGAGACGCTTCGCTCGCTCGGTCAATAAAGGAATGGTCAATCTGAACTAAGCAATTTTTTTCCTTATTTTTTAATATATATCTACGATGACAATCAAGCAAACAAGATATAGTGGGGTTCAATAATATTGAAAAGATGTAACTAACTTCTGTATGAGGTATTCTCTATAGAACTCGGGCGTCATGGGGCACCACACCTCGGCGCACTGCACGCGCGCGATGAACCCGTTGGCCTGCAGCTCCAGCCAGTTGGCTTCATATAGCTTCGGGCCGATCAGGAAGTTCAGGTCCGCGATCTTGTCGTCCTCACGCAGGAGAGTCGCCGTTAGACCTTCACATTACAATTTTAACTTAATAAGTATTTTTACACCGCTGCATTCAGTACATGCGTGCTTAGTACTTTCGGCTACATCATCACTCGTATGGTTAAATTGTACAAGGTAGATGAAAAAGAGTAATCAACAAATAATACAAAAAAAATATGGAACAGATTTACACAGTAGAAGCCCTTAATACAGGGCCGTCTTAAGGGTCATCGCTCTCTATATCAGCACCGCTCCATCGCAGCAGCGACCTCAATCCAACCTTGGTGCGACTTTGGCAAGATACCGCTTGCTGGCGTCACGCAGCAAGGAATCGAGACGCTCGCTGGAAGCGTGTGGTCAGCAGGACTAGTGGCTTGTAGTGGTAAGCGCGCTTGCCGCGAGGCGTCAACTATTTTATCTAGTCATTGTAAAATTTACTTTAACGCATACGATTTAAAGGTCTCACTTGCATGGCAAGGTAAATACAGAGGCGTAGCCGTACTGTTATAGTGAGCTGTGACCCTAAGACGGCAACCAAGCATGCACCATGCCATGCTGGTTATGTGTTGCACACAAGAATTACTGGTCAAAATCTAGTGTCCGATTAAACGTTTTACTTTAGAATATTGAAGATAATTGTTATTATCTACCTAAAATAGAAAAAAACATGGTGTAGTGAACTGTAGTGAAAGGGAATATGTCGGCCTTCCGGGCCCCCTAGAGTGTGCGGGCCCTGAGCACGGGCCCGGTGTGCCCTTACGGAAAAACTGAACTGGCTGAATAGTTTAGGAAATGCGCCTGTGTGTATGTACCGAGTTTGGCGTGTGAGTGCACAATGGTGAGCACTCGTCTGAACATCTTGGCGGGGATAGTGTGGACCTCGTCGAGCACGAGCAGGCCCCACTCCTGCTGCTGCAGCCACTTCATGGTCTGCTCCGCCTCCCACGAGCGGCGCTGCCCGTGAGTGATCATGGAGTACGTCGTGATCAGGATTCCCGCGCCCATCGGCTTGTCCTTCGCTTCTGATGTAAATCTGGTCAAAACAAGTGCCATTTCAAACATATCCTACAGCTTGTTCTTATTAGCTCACTTTTGAAAGCCCATACATGTGTCAAACGACAAAAATATAGTGCGGCAAGGAGAAACGTTTGTGTGAGGTGTATGTGTTTGGCGGTGTGTGTGTAGATGTACCTGCAGATGCAGCTGTCGTCTGCGGTGGACCAGCACTTGAACTGCTGCTTCCACTGTTCGACGGAGACGCCGGAGTTGCAGAGCACGAGCGCGCGCTTGCGCACCGTACACACCGCCGTCACGCCCACCAGCGACTTGTGTGTGTAGATGTACCTGCAGATGCAGCTGTCGTCTGCGGTGGACCAGCACTTGAACTGCTGCTTCCACTGTTCGACGGAGACGCCGGAGTTGCAGAGCACGAGCGCGCGCTTGCGCACCGTACACACCGCCGTCACGCCCACCAGCGACTTGTGTGTGTAGATGTACCTGCAGATGCAGCTGTCGTCTGCGGTGGACCAGCACTTGAACTGCTGCTTCCACTGTTCGACGGAGACGCCGGAGTTGCAGAGCACGAGCGCGCGCTTGCGCACCGTACACACCGCCGTCACGCCCACCAGCGACTTGTGTGTGTAGATGTACCTGCAGATGCAGCTGTCGTCTGCGGTGGACCAGCACTTGAACTGCTGCTTCCACTGTTCGACGGAGACGCCGGAGTTGCAGAGCACGAGCGCGCGCTTGCGCACCGTACACACCGCCGTCACGCCCACCAGCGACTTGTGTGTGTAGATGTACCTGCAGATGCAGCTGTCGTCTGCGGTGGACCAGCACTTGAACTGCTGCTTCCACTGTTCGACGGAGACGCCGGAGTTGCAGAGCACGAGCGCGCGCTTGCGCACCGTACACACCGCCGTCACGCCCACCAGCGACTTGTGTGTGTAGATGTACCTGCAGATGCAGCTGTCGTCTGCGGTGGACCAGCACTTGAACTGCTGCTTCCACTGTTCGACGGAGACGCCGGAGTTGCAGAGCACGAGCGCGCGCTTGCGCACCGTACACACCGCCGTCACGCCCACCAGCGACTTGTGTGTGTAGATGTACCTGCAGATGCAGCTGTCGTCTGCGGTGGACCAGCACTTGAACTGCTGCTTCCACTGTTCGACGGAGACGCCGGAGTTGCAGAGCACGAGCGCGCGCTTGCGCACCGTACACACCGCCGTCACGCCCACCAGCGACTTGTGTGTGTAGATGTACCTGCAGATGCAGCTGTCGTCTGCGGTGGACCAGCACTTGAACTGCTGCTTCCACTGTTCGACGGAGACGCCGGAGTTGCAGAGCACGAGCGCGCGCTTGCGCACCGTACACACCGCCGTCACGCCCACCAGCGACTTGTGTGTGTAGATGTACCTGCAGATGCAGCTGTCGTCTGCGGTGGACCAGCACTTGAACTGCTGCTTCCACTGTTCGACGGAGACGCCGGAGTTGCAGAGCACGAGCGCGCGCTTGCGCACCGTACACACCGCCGTCACGCCCACCAGCGACTTGCCCGCGCCGCACGGCAGCACTATCACACCGGACCTGTAGTGTTGGACCACATACACGTATTATAACACACCATGCACTTCATACAAGCGCGCGTCATATAGTATTAGGAAGATGGTCAGAGAAGCCAGGCAAAAGTGCACAGGGCACATTAGAAGAGCTAATGGCCGATAGAGAAGAAAGGCTCTCGAGTTACGATTCCATGCAGACGCCAACGACACGACTTCCGGACAACAGGAGGACTGACGACATGTTTATAGTACCTGGCAGCAAATGGAGGTAAACAACTCATAACTATGATGAAGTTGGATAAAAAGGATAGGGTTCGGGCAATGTTCTCCAATGGATATCCCGCCTGAATATGATAGCCAGCAACGCCCATTAAAACTAAAAGATTCAATTAAAATGGAGCATACATACCTAGCTCGACCATTTCCGAACATTTTCCTGAGACTCTTCTCCTGGTATGGCCGCAGCACTGCAGTGGGCTTCAGGTCTATGTTGATGTCGGGGTTGACGGAGTCATTGCGGAAGTCATACTCCGCTAGAAGTGGGTGTTCTAACTCTATGCAACGTTTTTGTATAACCTGTATGGCGAAATCGTTAAAAAAATATATTATGGACTGCCTTCCGTTTGACCACAATCTCACCTTGGCCAGTAATGATATGGTCGAAGGTCTCGAAAGAATCGCCGATACTCCTACTGAGCTATCACCCCCTTAAACTTTATGAAGGCCTAAGCAAATATTAAATAAAAAAACCTGCCATGTGCGTGTCAGACTAGCACATGGAGGGTTCCGTACAATATTAACTAATTCATTGGTAAAAAAACAAAACACCAAAAAAAAATACGTTGCTTGTATGGGCGGCCCATTTAATTTTTAATTTTATTTTTATTATTTGTTGTTATAGCGGCAATAGAAATACATATTATATGAAAATTTCAGCTGTCTACCAGCCCACTGACAGACAGACGGACATCAGAGTCTTAGTAATGGGGTCCCGTTTGGCACCCTTCGAGTACGGAACCCTAAATAGGAGTATTGTAAGTATGTATTTCAATATTAGTTATCTGGTTCCATAGAACAAGCTAAGTAAGTTTGGAATTAGATAGAAGTGTGTGAAGAATGACTCAAGATATTTTTTTTTATTTGAAAGCGGTATTTAAGCAAACTATTATGTAATAATAAAAACGAATTGTTTATATTGATTCTATATACATTGTTTTAATGTTCCTAAAATTAATGTGAGCTACCAACCTCAATCTTGTCGGGGTCAACTTCGAAAGCGACAGCGGTGTTGGTGGCGATGTCGGTGGTCTCATCGTCGTCGTCGTCCTTGTCTAGCTGCTGGTAGAACTGGCTGATGTCGTCGGGTACGTTGCCGTTTACTGGTTTCTCTTCAACTGCATTGGATATTGTCTTAAAATGTTACCTTATGTTAAGATCTAGTGACTAGTGTATCAGTTCTTGAGCAGTAACAAAAATCTCTATAATTTTACTATTGAATTTAAGAGAGGTAGATAGTAGCGTTTGTTCGCTCAAAGAGCAGCTCGTTCGGGGAAGTACCTCCACCTTACAGAATACCGCTGCCAAATAATGTTTGTGTTTCTGCGCGTGAGTAACGTTGCCAGAGCTCATTGGGGAGAGAAGGGTCTATAACGCGCGAGTGATTCCCCGTAAGCGTCCAAATATGGTACGGCTACGGTAACCGCTTACCATCAGGCGGGTCGTACGCTTGTTTACCGACTTGGTAGTATAAAAAAGGTGTTTACTGCAAAATCTAGTTTTCTACAAGTCAATGATGAATGGCAAAATATCAATAAAATATGGCATAATAAGTAAATCAAACCCCAGATTAGAACAAGTATATATTTCTTCACGTACAGTAGTACCCAACTGATATGGCTTACCGATGTACCTGCGCAGAAGATACTTTTTGTACATTTTCAAAGTGCGGGAAACCGCTATTGGTCGGCAGCTGCCGCCATGTTAGCGCGCGCCGTGCGGAGGGGCGTGACTTGCGAGTGAGACAGAACTAACAGTTGCAGTATATTATGAACCTTATAGTAGTGATCTAAGATTGATTGTTAGTTATAAACATTCATTCTTTAATCTTCGAGGCCATACTTTCTTTTCTGTGCGAACGAAGATTCACGACACGCCTTATCAGTTGGGTAATACTGTAATACTATTAACTCTGTAACACATGCACTGGTAAACCCTGAGATGAAAATGAAATATGTTCAGAATGTGATGTAAACCTGGTTTTGTGGTGGCAGCACTGGCGCCGGCGACCGCGGTGGCGAGTTTGTCGGGCAGTGCTGACGTCAGGAACTGGTCGTCGCCGTCGCGCCGCAACCGACACTGCTGAATAACGGGGTCGCGGAGCAACTTTTGAAGGACGTCCACATGTTTGCTTTCCACAAAATATCTGAAAAATAAATCTTTGCATCGGAATCTCGAATTCTCGAGCTTTTGTTGAAAGAAAGTCTATCTATATACTTTTTCATGTAAACGTGTACCTAATTTAAGGATTTATTTTTGTTTATAATAAATATCCTGGGACATTCCTCATTTACTACCTACTTAATATACATAATTACACCCAGACTCAGGACATACAGACATGTTCATGCACACAAATGCATGTCCTGTGTGGGAATCAAACCACGACCTGCGGCGCGTAAGGTGAATCTTAACCAACTGCGCTAACTGGCCCATCAATTAATTTTATATTCAGTTTTTAATATAAAACCACTATAAAACATATGTAATATTACAACAAACACTTTCGATTCTCGAATAATTAGTCCATTATCTCCAATTACCTCATAGACAATGTGTCGAGGCGTTGACATACAAAAAGCTTTCACCAAACTCACATATGCTATAATTGAAGATTTGACACTTGGAATATCAAACTGATGGCAGATTGTTACCTGCCTCTTTTAGCAACCCAAAATAGGTACTATTGAATGGAGATTGACGAAATTGACCAAATTCACGAAATTTTTTGATAGTTTAACTCCTCAGAAACCAGTCAAGTTTTGAGTCGAGAATTAAATTGTTTTAACAATTTCATTTGGAAGCTGCACCAATGAAATTAGGTTTATTTTTCAAGTTTCAAGAATAGTGTTAATTCTTGAAACTTGATCTGAGTTTTGATTCTCGTTCTATAAGATAGAACTGAGATTTACAAGGGAATTATTTAACTTTTCCTCTCGCGTTAGTTCATTAAACACGATCTTTAATGGACATGTTACCAACCTGTTGTGTTTGAGAACAAGTTTAGCTTTCCCATAGGAAAGTGTACACAATGTGATAAATTCTATGATGCCTGCAGGTACAGCACACTTGCTGAGCCGCTGCAGATATTCAATAATATCCCCGGTCTGCAATCCCACGGACACTGCTGCATACAGACTGTATGCTGTTAGTTTGTATTCATGTATGTGTTGGGGTCTGTAAAAAAGTTTCATTAATCAATATTTTTGGTATATCTCTTATGATATCTTTATGACAATTATATTGTTTATGAAATACTTCTACTTCTCATTTTTTGATTGATAGTAATGGGTAAAAAAAATCAAGATTTAAATTGATCATGCCATAGCCTCGTAAGGCCCAACAACCTAATTTTATGACAAAACATATTTAGTGACTCTGGCCCAAGACAGCTTTTAAAATCATAAAATTATGGCCCAGCAACCTAAAATTATGACATAATATTTCACCCTATTCTTCAGTTTAAATAAATCCGCCAATTTAAAACAACCACAGAGCTTTTTTCTAAATCAAAAGTCCAGGTCGCAACTACTTGAATCTATTTTTAGTACATTGGATCATAATTTATATTGACCTAAATTTAGGTTGGGCCTTATGAGGATATAAAAAAGTGATACATTCTTGACTAAAATCTTTAACATTATTCCAGTATATAAAAACTTGATCAACCTTGTCAAAGCTAGCATCCACTCTTATTTATGTTATAGAAGAACTATGATAAATCAACTTAAAAACCTAAGTCAATTATTATGTACAACACAAAAGTTTTAAGTAAAAAAAAATATGTTTATTTTCTGGACTTCTTCTCCATATAAAGATTCACAATGCAAAATTTCACATTGCTTTGTGTGCAATATGCTTAAAAAGGAGTCCAGAGATTTCTTTTCACATATTTATATGTACAGTTCGTTGTACAAGCACTTACCGACAAACTGGTTCAGCAATAGCAATCAAGAAGTCATGTGCATGTTTATAAACAGGTGAAAATGCCTCCAGGAATATGTGCCCATTGGGTGCCACCCACAGTGGACGACTAGCATTGTCTGGTTTAAGTGCCATTTGACTCCTATATGGATTAACATAAAAAAGCTTAATTAATAAGAATTGTAGGTAAGAAGTAAGAAATGATGACCTTAAAACTACATCCAATCCATTCCAATGCCACACCTTGACTCTGGATGGCGAGTGACCAATGGTGTGAGATACACTAGGAGGTAACCAGCCTAGTGACTGCGGCGGAAGCCGTATTGTCGGTCGCTCAACAAATCGTGATCTTCTAGGTATCTCAAAAGTTGCGTGTGGATCACTCGCTCTATTTCTTTGAAGTTGGTGTAGGAAGTAGGTAAAGGAGGTGATGGCTATCATGTGATTTGCCGGGTCTGATATGTCGCCCTTTTTGGGCGTCAAGATGGGACTTCCATTTTGGTATAGGAGAGCGCGAAAAGGCGTTAGTACAGCAAACAATTCAGGAGGTAATAATTCAGTTAAATTAAAGAGCATTCTTTTATGAAAGATGCATTTTGGCGGCGTCGTCGTCGCCAGCGGCGCTCGGCGCCCCCTGAGACCCTGCACCCGTGTGCGCCGCACATCCTACACTATAGGTAAAGCCGACCCTGAATACACGTATGCACAGATATAGCTATAGATAGCGAAGAGATTTCTTCAGGGTCGGCAACGTGCGAATGATACCCCTGGTGTTGCAAGCGTCCATAGGCTACGGTAAGCTTGTTTGCCACCTTGTTGGTATAAAAAAAGGAAAAAAATAACATAGGAGTTATGCTCCACAACACACATAGTATACATTGTTATGACTTAGGTTAATGGGGGTACAAACCCCTCAACCCCTCCTTATCATCCCAGGGTTATTGGTAAAACACTTACAACCTCTCAGGACAATATAACAACATCTTTTGATCTATGACTTTCAATAATTCATCAGACTTTCATACAATATGCTTTTATGTATTAAATATATTTAAATTCAACATTCTAAATGTTACAAACTCTACACATAGCAATGGACTGAGATGTGTTGCATAGGAGGCATAGGAACAACAAAATACAGAATGACAATGTGTTACGATGATAGAACAATGAAATCTTGAATGTTTCTTTTTGGTAAATGTAGGTATTATGTTTTGTTAAAGTTGTTGTTTATGATGTTAGCAAGCAAGGTTGTTAGTGTTTACCATAGTATAAGTCCATGCATTTATGGTATAATTATCATAATGGTAAAACATCTGAATTTGTTACCTATAATCTTTAGCCCCAAATTCATCTTCAGGTACTTGATCATTTTTTTCAGCATCTTGCATTGCCGCTCCCGGGACTCCAACATTGTCTGCATTTTCATCATCAACAAGGTCTATTGTCATATCTTCTTCAACTTTCTTTTTTTTACCTTAAATGATTATAGATTACATAAGATCTCTGTATTACACATACATTAGCAAAAATATATGACAATCATACCTGATCTATCACTTCCAGCTTTTGAATCATACTTTTTGAATTTCTTTGGAGGTCCCATATTTACAAACAAATCTTTATTGTTAAATAATCTTTAGTTTTTGAAATGCAACGACGCACTGTAAAATAAATGACTATAAGTTAAAATATAATCAACTAAGAATATGTTTAAGAATGAAAATTTAAAGGACACTTACCAACCGACTGTAGAAAGAAAGTTCACCGTTTAATTAACACTTTACAGAACTTAACACTTTAAGTAGATATCCTAAAAACAGAGAACTATAAATAATTCCTGAGACATAACAAAAACTTTATTCTTTTCAACCGGTAACTATTATGATAAAATAGTTTTTCTTTCTAGAGCAAGGAATATTCCTTACGTATGCGTGAGAGGAGGTGGCCGACTCTCATAGACACAAACACAATTAATTGTCAGCGAGAATATGTCTGTTTTTTTTTAACATGCTTGGTCTGATCACTTCAATGATGTTCATCGTGTTCATCCAAAGAATTTGTGTAGCGAAATCCTAAGTCTATGTGTTAATCAATTAATCTGCTCTAACTTACCAGGCGATATAAATCTGCATCTTTATCCAAACCAGTTTCCTTAAAACCTCACAATTAACAATGTTTACTAACTGAAAATTCGAACAAAACCATACGTATTTACATGTAAACCATGTGCATATACCAAATTACCAATATATAAAATGTAGGTACCTACTAAAGTTTGTGATGTGCGCTGAAATAAAAATTATTTAATTTATTTTGGACATTGACATAAATAATTTTGGACTTCCTCGCTTCATGCTTGATTGACACTGACACAAAGAGTATTCAATAACTATGTAAGAAGAGACGGGACTCCATAGAGTAAGATAAAAATGATAAAAATCAACGTGGCTACCAAAAAAAGCCACAATGAGAATAACGTGAGATAACAATCAGTACTACCAACCTTAGAACGGAATAGAGATGCGCTCTTAGTAGATATTTAAATCTATCGATATATATATATATATATATAATATAATATTCTGAACTTCTCAAACATTTATATAAAACTGGAGGGAAAAACAAGTGACAGATGACGTTTAAACATAGAGCGAGACAGATTACGGAAATGAGAGGGCGCCATAAAAGTTCTGCTAGGTTTCATTGATTTTTTTTTCTTCTAAATCGCGACAGACTGCACTGACAGACAACTTGACAATACTTGACATTGACGAGTGACATAACTTTTTATAATTTGTTCATGACCATGGATACAAAGTCCTTCAGTCGCATACATTTTATTTATAATATCACTTTCATAAAGTCCGCACATTAACTTTCACATAGTCCACATTATCAGTCACCGTCCAATCATGTTTTAGTTAAATGGTGGTAATTGTACTAAAACTTTTCACGGACTTTTTGAGACGACTTGTAAAGTCACGTTACGCATAATTCATTTTATTTCACTTCACTGGTGCACATGGATTGATTTTTAATGGATAAAATGCCACCATAATATGCAGTAAAACCAGTAAAACTACATACATGAATTTATGAAAATAAAAATGAAAACGCAACGTCACTCTGCAAGTTCCCGCCAAAAAGTCCAGTGACATCACCAGTGATCAGTGTTGCCAGTTCAATGTCCCTTGAATCGATGTCTAGCATTGAGATATATACATGGAGTTGAAATGTTTGTCTATAGAAATAATCATTTATACATATATGTGGTATATCGATGCCTAGTTCATAAAAATAATGCCATCTCTTTTCAACTTCATTATTTTTGCATAAGTGAAAAAGGATAGCAGCATTTTTGACAGTTACTATGATGGCAACCCTTCGTTCTGAGTATCATCAAAATACCTATTTGCGGCCGGTCCGCCATTTTATCCTCCGGCTATCTCGACTCGCCATTGGTCAGTCATCTGTCAAATGCTTGTCATTATCAAAGAGATAGAGTTGTGCCCTAAGAATTATTTATTTATCGATAATGTCCTTTTATGTTTTTTTTTTCAACTTACTTTCAAGGTTGCCTGCTAGAAAAGGAAAAAAGAATATTGGCTTGAAACTACCTAAATAAAATTATATTGTTCAGAAATGAAAAAGATTAATCTAGATATATCTTTTAAAAAAATTACTCTTAAAAAAATACTGTGAGCGCGTCGCGAGCGTTCCAAATCATTGACAGCTCTTAGTGGTCATAGACGTGATATCTGTAACGAGTAATCGGAACGTAAATTATTGATGTGAGCGTGAGTGCTAGAGCGGAGTTCACTGGAGCGCACCCAAAGAATCGTCGGCGCGCATCGTTTCGTTTGTTTTTTGGTACCTACCTCCATTGTAAAACGCGCGCGAGTTGTAGAAATAATTTTGCGATTAGTTGAAGTAATTAGCTGCATTATTGCGTATGAACTCAGTTTATAGTGAAAACCATCCATAGCAAGATGCCCACTTGCAACGTAATTGGATGTGGCTGTCGCGGAAGAGAAAATCACCCGACCATAACTTTGCACCAGTACGTACTTAATTTCAACCGAAATATCTTCTTTAATTCCTAAACAAAAATATTTGCAACATTGAATAGTTTCAACAGTAAAGCATTCATAGTTTCGCTTTTAATTTATAATTGAACATTTTATCGTAGCGCTTATTCGCTCAAAGAGCAGCTCGACTGGGGAAGTAGGTACCTCCACCTTACAAAATACCGCAGCCAAATAACTTAATGTTGTGTAAAGTTGTGTTCCTGCGCGTGAGTAAGGCGCCAGAGCTCAGGGGAGGGGGGAAAGGTCGGTAACGCGTGAGCGTTGCTTCGTGTATTACTAGCGTCCATATGGCTACGGCAACCACTTACCATCAGGCGTGCCGTATGCGTGTTTACCAACTTAGTCGTATAAAAAAAATACTTTATTTTTTTAAGAAATCGTATTGAATCGTGGTATTTTTACCCGACTGACCCGGAAGGAGGGTTATGTTTTTCGAGTGTATGTATGTATGTACTTATGTCTATTTCTTAGATACGCTCTGCAGCCTAAACGGCATGATGGATTTTAACATATGAGGTGTCGTTAGATTCGTCTTAACTGTGGGAGTAACATAGGATATATTATTTTAATATGGCATCTAGGAATAAAAAGAAGGGGGTATTAAAAACAAAAATTTCGTTATTTTAACAATATGTAAATAACTTCGAAAGTATAACCCATAAAAAAATTAAATCTCAATCGCATGAAAATGGTTACTGTGGGTTATCCATAGGATATAGACATATACCATCGCTGACTTTTTTGTAGATATTTTTAAGATACACAATTCCGTAGTACATCATTTTCATATATCTCGTAAAGTTTAGTTAGCGTTAGCAATGAATGCGCAAAAAATTCTATGTGTTTTCGAAACATTGTTTTTTTTATATATTCTGTATATATAACATATATAAACCTTCCTGGGAAAATTATCTAACTCATAGTGAAAACCGCATCAAAATCCGTTGCGTAGTTTTAAAGATCTAAGCGTACAAAGTGACAGACAGCGGGAAGCGACTTTGTTTTATTTATACTATGAAGTGATGATTAGTAAGTAGGTATAATTCACTCAATTTACAAACCCGTTTTTAATCATCATTTTACAATATCGTAATGTCGGTCGGTACCTACTGCATTATAAAGCTTTACCAATTTATTCTATGTTCTTTATCAAGCAGCTAACTCCCTCTAGACCTCAGTCTCCCAAGTAATTAATTTATATCAATACATTAAAAAAACAATAAAAATCCGATGCTTTCCTCGGAAAGTCGATGAATACTTGTTGAATTATCTGCTCGTAGATACCGTGATAAAATATAAATACATTCTAACAATCTTTTATCGATGATTTATAAATATCGATATAGGCTTATCAACATGGGCTGCACTATTGACGGCCATTTTATCCTCCGGGTAAGTTTAGGTATGCACGTTTTTTTCGTAGGTATGGCAAGTCCATATTATATTAAGTCGTTGATGTCTAGAATCTTAAAATACATAGTCGATGTCGATAGTCACGTTTCGTTTCCTGAAAATTAATATTTTCCCGAAAAAGTCATTGTTGCAAACTTAGGGTAATTTACCCTAGGTTTAGAGTATAAATGATCCGGCAGGTTAAAGATAACGAAAATAAGTGATAAGTAATTTAGTGGCATAGTTTCTTACGTTGCAATATTTTCCTGTCTACGCTATTTTCAATAGTAATTGATGCCATCTGTCCACATTCTGTGCTACTCACTCTCATGTCACCAAAAACCACACCAAAAAAAGTTTCTAAGACTAATAAATTTTAAATTCGCGCCTTTTAAATTGATATAGACTCCGACCTAGAGTCATAACCCCGCTCCCGCTTGCTCACTCGCTGCCCAATGGAAAGTTCTTTTTCAAAATTAAAAATATTAAAAAAGGTACAAGAAAGGCTCGATAAAATCGATATTATACATAGAGTCCGATATGTTAAAAACGTTAGACGTTAATACTATCTTGCGTGAATTCAATGCACGGAAAAGCCGCAAGGCGCATTTCAATAAATAAATAAATTATGTTTTTATTGTTGTCGCACGAATTCCACTTCTAAGGTACGTTACATCTCATAATCTTATTTTACAAAAACTAATGTAAAGGTTTAAAGACCAATTCTAGTCGACATACGGATAGGGGGGCAGGACTTGATGCCCTAAACAATCCACAGGTGTGGATTGCTTAGGGCATCAAGTGGTCTTAATCCGTTACTGTATATAATACATCTTCATATGCATGCTATTTATACAGAACATCTCAGATTACAAAACAACAGGCAGATAGAGCGCGCGTAAAGAGTTTCAAATTACAGCCAGGCTCAACTTTCGTTTGCCAGACTCTATCCACCGTAGTCGCTAGCGAGTGTAGATTACGTTGGCGTAGAAAACTCATGGTAGAGGCACTGGTATTCGCTTCTGAACCTAGAAAACTGACGCGTAAGGCCGCGTCTACAGTCGAGCCAGATCCAGGACCGACGCATGACACGACAGATTCCCGTCGAGACTAAGTACTATTCGTTTGAAAAGCTTGTCAAACTCGTCCAACAAGCATATGAGACGGTAGGCAGAGGGAGAATCTCCGGGTATGGTTCTTCAAGAGGACCAATCTTGCATCTTGAGAGAGGTAGAGCATAGCGTTTATTCGCTCAAAGAGCAGCCCGACTGAGAAATTACCTCCACCTTACAGAATACCGCAGCCAAATAACTTTATGTTGTGTAAAGTTGTGTTCCTGCGCGTGAGTAGGGTCGCCAGAGCTCAT
>CATOBL010000333.1:0-70426 GCA_951394255.1 Polyploca ridens | reverse complement strand
CAGACCCGGCTCCGCCGTCTCAGAGAGAGGACGTATCGCTCTGTTTTCCGCGCGCTAAGTTCGCCAACATATTATTACGATTGAGAGTATTGCTACAATCGCCCGCATTATAGCGCGCTCTTACCACTTATGATACTTGGGTTGATAAGTTAAGTTATATTGATAAATGGTAACTGTTTCTTAAATTACGTTACGCCAGTAACTGTTTTGAATAATAAGCTGACAAATATGCAAATTAGTTTTTTTTTGTTATTGTTAATAAATGTCTTCTACCGGAAATCATCGCCTAGAAAGGCACGATCGATCAATGCCAATCAGAAGTAATGGATAAATATCAAATATAAGGGCGGCCTTATGTTTGAAAATTCGTTTATATACACTAATAATAATACCTACTATAAAAGAAAAGATTTGTATTTTTGTATGTTTTGTTTGTTTGTAATTTCAATAATTTTCAAAAACGACTGTACGATCTTTCACCACTAGAATGCATGTTACCTATCATATCACTTAGTAAAATAGGCAATATTATAAAGTGACATTTTGGCTACGGTAACCGCTTACCATCAGACGGGCCGTAAGCTTGTTTACCGACTTTGTGGTATAAAAAAATATATATATTTGAGGTCATAAAAAAGTGTCCACCATTATGAACTATTTAGTTAACTACTCGTCCGATTACTCTCAAAATTGATATTTGAGAAACCCTTGGCCCATATAACATGAATATATTCTCAAAATTGAAAAAAGTGTCCGCCATTTTGAAATATTTTTTTACAGGTCCGATTGCTATCAAAATTGATATCTGAGAGACTCTTGGACTTTATAACATGAATCTTTGCTCAAAATTTGAAAAAAGTGTCCGCCATTTTGAACTATTTCGTTACTGGTCCGATTGCTATCAAAATTGATATTTGAGAGACCCTTGGGACATATAACAAGAATCTTTGCTCAAAATTTGAAAAAAGTGTCCGCCATTTTGAACTATTTCGTTACTGGTCCGATTGCTATCAAAATTGATATTTGAGAGACCCTTGGGACATATAACATGAATCTTTGCTCAAAATTTGAAAAAGTGTCCGCCATTTTGAACTACTTCGTTACTGGTCCGATTGCTATCAAAATTGATATTTGAGAGACATATAACATGAATCTTTGCACAAAATTTGAAAAAAGTGTCCGCCATTTTGAACTATTTCGTTACTGGTCCGATCGCTATCAAAATTGTTATTTGAGAGACACTTGGGACATATAACATGAATCTTTGCTCAAAATTTGAAAAAATTGTCCGCCATTTTGAAATATTTCGTTACTGGTCCGATTGCTATCAAAATTGATATTTGAGAGACCCTTGGGACATATAACATGAATCTTTGCTCAAAATTTGAAAAAAGTGTCCGCCATTTTGAACTATTTCGTTACTGGTCCGATCGCTATCAAAATTGATATTTGAGAGACCCTTGGGACACATAACATGAATCTTTGCTCAAAATTTGAAAAAAGTGTCCGCCATTTTGAATTATTTCGTTACTGGTACGATTGCTATCAAAATTGATATTTGAGAGACCCTTGGGACATATAACATGTATCTTTGCTCAAAATTTGAAAAAAGTGTCCGCCATTTTGAACTATTTCGTTACTGGTCCGATTGCTATCAAAATTGATATTTGAGAGACCCTTGGGACATATAACAAGAATCTTTGCTCAAAATTTGAAAAAAAGTGTCCGCCATTTTGAACTATTTCGTTACTGGTCCGATTGCTATCAAAATTGATATTTGAGAGACCCTTGGGACATATAACATGAATCTTTGCTCAAAATTTGAAAAAAGTGTCCGCCATTTTGAACTATTTCGTTACTGGTCCGATTGCTATCAAAATTGATATTTGAGAGACCCTTGGGACATATAACAAGAATCTTTGCTCAAAATTTGAAAAAAGTGTCCGCCATTTTGAACTATTTCGTTACTGGTCCGATTGCTATCAAAATTGATATTTGAGAGACCCTTGGGACATATAACATGAATCTTTGCTCAAAATTTGAAAAAGTGTCCGCCATTTTGAACTATTTCGTTACTGGTCCGATCGCTATCAAAATTGATATTTGAGAGACCCTTGGGACATATAACATGAATCTTTGCTCAAAATTTGAAAAAAGTGTCCGCCATTTTGAACTATTTCGTTACTGGTCCGATCGCTATCAAAATTGATATTTGAGAGACCCTTGGGACATATAACATGAATATTTGCTCAAAATGGAAAAAAAGTGTCCGCCATTTTGAACTACTTCGTTACTGGCCCGATTGCTATCAAAATTGATATTTGAGAGACCCTTGGGACATATAACATGAATCTTTGCTCAAAATTTGAAAAAAGTGTCCGCCATTTTGTACTATTTCGTTACTGGTCCGATCGCTATCAAAATTGATATTTGAGAGACCCTTGGGACATATAACATGAATCTTTGCTCAAAATTTGAAAAAAGTGTCCGCCATTTTGAAATATTTCGTTACTGGTCCGATTGCTATCAAAATTGATATTTGAGAGACCCTTGGGACATATAACATGAATCTTTGCTCAAAATTTGAAAAAGTGTCCGCCATTTTGAACTACTTCGTTACTGGTCCGATTGCTATCAAAATTGATATTTGAGAGACATATAACATGAATCTTTGCACAAAATTTGAAAAAAGTGTCCGCCATTTTGAACTATTTCGTTACTGGTCCGATCGCTATCAAAATTGTTATTTGAGAGACACTTGGGACATATAACATGAATCTTTGCTCAAAATTTGAAAAAATTGTCCGCCATTTTGAAATATTTCGTTACTGGTCCGATTGCTATCAAAATTGATATTTGAGAGACCCTTGGGACATATAACATGAATCTTTGCTCAAAATTTGAAAAAAGTGTCCGCCATTTTGAACTATTTCGTTACTGGTCCGATCGCTATCAAAATTGATATTTGAGAGACCCTTGGGACATATAACATGAATCTTTGCTCAAAATTTGAAAAAAGTGTCCGCCATTTTGAATTATTTCGTTACTGGTACGATTGCTATCAAAATTGATATTTGAGAGACCCTTGGGACATATAACATGTATCTTTGCTCAAAATTTGAAAAAAGTGTCCGCCATTTTGAACTATTTCGTTACTGGTCCGATTGCTATCAAAATTGATATTTGAGAGACCCTTGGGACATATAACAAGAATCTTTGCTCAAAATTTGAAAAAAAGTGTCCGCCATTTTGAACTATTTCGTTACTGATACGATTGCTATCAAAATTGATATTTGAGAGACCCTTGGGACATATAACATGAATCTTTGCTCAAAATTTGAAAAAAGTGTCCGCCATTTTGAACTATTTCGTTACTGGTCCGATTGCTATCAAAATTGATATTTGAGAGACCCTTGGGACATATAACATGAATCTTTGCTCAAAATTTGAAAAAAGTGTCCGCCATTTTGAACTATTTCGTTACTGGTCCGATTGCTATCAAAATTGATATTTGAGAGACCCTTGGGACATATAACATGAATCTTTGCTCAAAATTTGAAAAAGTGTCCGCCATTTTGAACTATTTCGTTACTGGTCCGATCGCTATCAAAATTGATATTTGAGAGACCCTTGGGACATATAACATGAATCTTTGCTCAAAATTTGAAAAAAGTGTCCGCCATTTTGAACTATTTCGTTACTGGTCCGATCGCTATCAAAATTGATATTTGAGAGACCCTTGGGACATATAACATGAATATTTGCTCAAAATGGAAAAAAAGTGTCCGCCATTTTGAACTACTTCGTTACTGGCCCGATTGCTATCAAAATTGATATTTGAGAGACCCTTGGGACATATAACATGAATCTTTGCTCAAAATTTGAAAAAAGTGTCCGCCATTTTGTACTATTTCGTTACTGGTCCGATCGCTATCAAAATTGATATTTGAGAGACCCTTGGGACATATAACATGAATCTTTGCTCAAAATTTGAAAAAAGTGTCCGCCATTTTGAACTATTTCGTTACTGGTCCGATTGCTATCAAAATTGATATTTGAGAGACCCTTGGGACATATAACATGAATCTTTGCTCAAAATTTGAAAAAAGTGTCTACCATTTTGAACTATTTCGTTACTGGTCCGATTGCTATCAAAATTGATATTTGAGAGACCCTTGGGACATATAACATGAATCTTTGCTCAAAATTTGAAAAAAGTGTCCGCCATTTTGAACTATTTCGTTACTGGTCCGATTGCTATCAAAATTGATATTTGAGAGACCCTTGGGACATATAACATGAATTTTTGCTCAAAATTTGAAAAAGTGTCCGCCATTTTGAACTATTTCGTTACTGGTCCGATTGCTATCAAAATTGATATTTGAGAGACCCTTGGGACATATAACATGAATCTTTGCTCAAAATTTGAAAAAGTGTCCGCCATTTTGAACTATTTCGTTACTGGTCCGATCGCTATCAAAATTGATATTTGAGAGACCCTTGGCCCATAAAACATGAATATTTGCTCAAAAGTGTCCGCCATTTTGAACTTTTTTGTTACAGGTCCCATTGCTATCAAAATTGATATTTGAGGGACGCTTGGAACAAGGGATTGCAAAATCCGTTTTTTTTTCAAATCCGGATTTCATGATTATAATCACATATAAATCCGGATTATCCGGATTTTTCGACTATTGTTTTTTTTAAATTTTAAATTGAACGCGTAGTTTTATGCTAAACTATTAGTAGTTTGAAGATAGGTGTTATATTTTATTGTTTTTGGTACCCATTTCGTTGGTGAAAATCCCGGCTTCTTGTCGTTCGGAGTAAAAACGGGGATAGTGGTTGGAATAATAAGGTTAAACAATTCTTGCATACACTTTCCAAAATATATCCTGTAGAAAACCGATAAGGCAAGCAACCTTTCTTCTATGGTCCAGCCCCGTGATTTTCGTCCTAATTAAAGTCTCATCGTCGATGAGTCTTCTGACTCGGCGGTTTATTGAGTCGAGGACGAGAGCGTGGTGGAAAGGACTCCGTTTGGCGGTGAAAAGACACGCCTGCGTCTTGGTGGCATTAAAAGTGCTACCAAGATTGGCATTGCCCCAATCAAATCAAATCAATCGGAGACTGCCTGTAAGGTTCAAACGTTCTACCATGACCTCTCGCAACAATTGGATCTAGTCACTGGTGGCTCGCGCGCTGGAAATATGACAACGGTGCTGTCGTCTGCGTACCCAAAAATACCAGGCTTCACCAGATCGTTAATATGCAGCAGAAATAAGATTGCAGAGAGAACTGAACCCTGAAGCATTGATTGCCAAAAGGTCCGACGAACACCCGTCTATGACCACATGAATAGACCGTTCACTCAAGAAATTGGAAACCCAAGCGCATAGACCACCAGCGACTCCATATCAAGGACTGCTTACTTAGAAGGCTGGTGTGCCTGATCCGAAAGTAACAGTTTTGTGACATTAGCCGATGTACAAAATGCTTTCAGCGGTAGCCCATCTAGAACTATAATTCTTGATATTACGTTGTGCAAAGAGTTGTTACTCGCGTCGCGCGCGCCTTGCCTCCATCTAAGACTCACTGGCCGACTTAGCTACTAGCTTGATGGATGAGCGAGAGCAGCTAGCAGCATGTGAGTCGAGCGGTTTTTAGATTTTATTATAGACCTTATAGTATAGGCACCGTGAACAGACACGGCAACGCAATCGCACTAAAGCGCAGGAGTTTTAAATATTGTGCGGATTTATTTATTTATTTATTTATTTATTTGTACTGTTGTTGTTGTTGATGTCATTTGTGCGTCAGAGTAATACTGACCGTATTACTCTGACGCACAAATGACATCTACTAGGATATTCAATGATGAAAATTGTAATTAACTATCAACTATTGTCAATTATGATTAAAAAAATCGTAAAAACCGGATTTGATTCTCTATATTACAATAGGCCCAATAATCCGGATTTTTCAGTAATTTTCGAATTTCGAAGTATCCGGATTGCAATCCCTACTTAGAACATATAACATGAATCTTTGCTCAAATTTCAAAAAAGTGTCCGTCATTTTTAACTATTTTGTTACTGTTCTGATTGCTCTCAAAATTGATATTTGAGAGACTCTTGGACCATATAACATGAATCTTTGCTCAAAATTGAAAAAAGTGTCCGCCATTTTGAACTATTTAGTTACTGGTCTGATTGCTCTCAAAATTTACATTTGAGAGACTCTTGGACCATATAACATGAATCATTGGTTTTTTGGACACTTTTTTTTAATTTTGAATAAATATTCATGTTATATGGTACAAGAGTCTCTCAAATATCAATTTTGATAGCAATCGAACCTCTAACAAAATAGTTCAAAATGGCGGACACTTTTTTTTTCAATTTTGAGCAAAGATAAATGTTATATGGTCCAAGAGTCTCTCAAATATCAATTTTGAGAGCAATCAGACCAGTACCAAAATAGTTCAAAATGGCGGACACTTTTTTTATTTTTTCGCTAACATTCATGTTATATGGTCCAAGTGTCTCTAAAATATCAATTTTGAAAGCAATCAGACCAGTTACAAAATAATTAAAAATGGCGGAAACTTTCTTGGATATTGAAAAAAAAAATCGTGTTTTGTAATCCCAAGGCCCATCAAATCTCAATTTTGAAAGCAATCGGACCAGTTACTAAATAGTACAAAATAGCGGACACTTTTTTCAATTTTTAAAATATTCATGTTATATGGGTCTCTTATATATCAATGAGACAAAAATTTATAAGAATCGGTCAAGCCGGTTCTGAGGACTTTTATTACAAACTCCGTGACAGGAGAATTTTATACAGAATGGATACGACAATACGATAATAAATGAAACCATGTAAAGTACTCATGTAAACGATCAACTTTTACTATGGGACCAACTTGGAAATCGCAGAAAAAACCGGCCAAGTGCGTGTTGGACCCGTACACAGAATATTAACAAACTCTGCTATGAAAAAAAAAACGCCAAAAATATTGAATGAAAGGTAAATTGCGGTTTACGTATTATGACGTATTAAAAAGAAACTACTTACTAGATCTCGTTCAAACCAATTTTTTGGTGGAAGTTTGCATGGTAATGTACGCACGGCTACAGATTTGGAAGTGTCTCTCGCGCAAACTATTCAGTTAAGAAAAAAATTATATTCCTCAATATCATTTTTGAAGACCTATCCATAGATACCCCACAAGTATGGGTTTGATGAAAAATTTTTTTTTGAGTTTCAGTTCTTAATATGGGGAACCCTCAAAATGTTTTGTCTTTTTTCTATTTTTGTGTGAAAATCTTAATGCCGTTCACAGAATACATCTACTTACCAAGTTTCAACAGTATAGTTCTTATAGATACGGAAAAAAGTGACTGTGATACGGACGGACAGCCAGACAGACAGACATGACGAATCCATAAGGTTTCCGTTACTGCTTTTCATACAATTCTTATGAAATTTTGTGTGTATATTCAGTAGGTCTGAGAATAGGACTTAAACTATTATTCATACCCATAGGAGAGCCGGGACTATATTGAATTATTTTAAGAAAACCAAATAAAAGTTTAATTAGATAAATTAGGTAAAAAAATGTATTCAGTACTTTGTACTATACATATAACTACATACTTATAACCTAATTCAACCTACCAGATACCTTCTTTATAATATTATAGTTTTACATCGACATGAAGCCATACTGAAGTATCAAAATAATAACGCGCGCAGTATGTTGGCGGAGGAGCCGCACCAATGTTGGCCCCGCGTGTGCCCGCGTTGACTCGGCTTGGCGCTGGCAAATACCTAAACTCGAGCGCGGCCGGGTAGCTTATATGCTCTTAAGCTGACCAATAGGATGGCTTCATTTTCACGTCATAGCTCTAATGAAGCGACCCTATTGACGGCTTGAAACACATCCCTCGCTATGCATCTCTGGTGGAAAGCCCCACTAAAGTTAAGAAATATGTATTTCATAAACACTGATATATGTAAATGAATGTTCAGAATAAAGGGCTCATTGATTGACTGATAACATATTCCAACTTCACTGTTATATAAGTTTTATTTTCTATGTATGAAGCATGGTAGGTCCAACAGACAGATAGGTATGAAGCATGGTAGGTAAGTGGCGCATGGAAATCAATGCGAGAGCGATTGCCAATGTTTCGTCGATTTATAAAGCGTATATAGACGGCTCAAACATCGTCCCATGGTTCCTCACGATGTTTTCCATCACAGTAAGCACAAGCTCACTGTGGAATTCGAATCCACGACCTTCGACGGCACAACCACTGAGCTATTGGGTTGTTGAATTATAACATTTGTAGAGTTCGTTTCCTAAAGAAAATATCGTCAAAACTAACTCATAAATTATATTTTTAGTTTTGCCAGCCCATAAATACCTGGCCGGTATGTTCCATCGATGATATCTCACCTCTTACTGTCGAAACTACTTATGAACGAATGAACCCTGATGAACTCGAAATGTTGCATCACAAAAGCATACAGCTCGTCCCACCGAAAATAAAGTTTGAATGTCGATGCCGAAATCCTAACTATTGGAAGCTGCACTCTAAAATAGACCCTAACATAAAAATATATCAATGTGCTTCCCTCCCACTGTGTAAAACGGGTGAATATTGCGGCAACGTTAACTACGATCTGAACGCATTGTACCAGAGTTGTTTGTGCCCCAAGCATCACATATGCGTCCACAACGGTGGGATCACTCACACATACATTTCTGAGTTGCTGTACAGCGGAAGAGGATGGAAAGCTTACTGTCAGCGCGCGCACGTCGATGAAAGTTACGACAGCTACGAAGATGACTGAGTAATGCACTCACGTGAGTCGGTTGAGCGGCCAGGTCTCCGGCGAGGGAGCGCAGTTGGTCGTCGAACCGGTGCGGCCACAGCGCGCGCGTCACCAGCCCGCCCTGCACCGCCTCAGCCGCGGACACCCGACGCCCCAACAATAACAAATCATTCAGCTGCAAATTAAATATATTTCCTGCATAAACAAATTTTTCATTTAATTTATTAATAATACTATATTATTATACTATATTATAATACATGAATATTTCATCTTATGGGCAAGCCACACTTGTAGGTCGGGACGCGGACGATTTTATTTCAACCTTAGCGTTATTTTAATACAATACAAGTAACGCGCGACGGCAGAGGACGTAAGACCCCATGTCTTACGTCCTCTGCCGTCGCACCTTTTTTTAATCATACTGGAAGGACAATAATGTTGAAATTACTTTGACAAGGGGCGTCCGTGTCTGCATCCCGTCTTACGAGTGTGGGCCGGTGACTGTTTATCAATTAATATAGATCCCGCCCGAGTTCATGATATTGACATAGGTAATCATCATGAGGACAATATAAAGTACTGATAATAAAAATACGACACATCAGTGGACAAGAAATATCCTGGGACATTCTTCACAGACGGCTATCTGATCCTAAACTAAGCAGAGCTTGTACTATTGAACTCAGTTATTATACTAACTTTTATTTGTAAATTTACAAGCGCTTAAAGACTAAAGCGCAGTGACATGCAGCATGATATGCCAACAGGCCTGTCAAATGATGCAGATGTTGTTTTTTTCTTTATCATTTTAAATATTTTTCTTTAAACTAAATATCTACCCAGACATTGATTTTATAGATAAAGTTTTATTTATTAACAAGCTGCTAGAATTTAATCAAATGTAAATTGTTATTTGTTAACAATAACTTTGCTGCTTTTTCAGTTTGCAGTCTTAGATTTGAGGCAGAATTAATACTGGTACTGATATTGAAAATGTGATCTACTGATGCAACAACCATTACAATTTACTACCTAATCTCGATCTCTTGGGTCATGAGAAATGGAATGACACAATTATTTAAACTGACCAAAGGTTGATGCATTGAGTGTGATTGTTCAGTAAGTGCTGCGATACCAGGCACTAAAGGCGCGGAGCCTGCAGCAGTGGCGCCGGACACGAGATTTGCCTCCAGCGCGAATGTGGAGAATTCGGAGGCAAATGAAACATCACTCAGCGCCACCAAGCCCAGAGAGAGTCCGGAGCAACTGCCATTCACACCCACACATAATAACTTGCTGTGTTGCTTCATTGACCACATAAGAGACCTGTAAAAAATCATAAATAAAAACATATCCTGCACAGAACAGAGTTTACTTTCAAATTAACAAATATAAAAGAAAAACATAGTTAACTACCTTACTGATTCAGCAAGCTCTTGTGCATAATGCATCCGCTTTTCTGAGTTCTCAACTAGTAATGGGGTCAAATCTAAATCTGCACTTGATGTACTATCTTCAAATGTCAGCAGTGTCACAGATATATCTTTCTTCAAATTAATATATGACAGAATATTTTCTATTTCTTTTATTACCTGTAAATTTAATCAAGAATAAAATTTCAACTCTTTCTCAACAATTAATAAGATCCAGTTAGTTATCCATTACTCACCACAACATTATATTTGGACTCTGTATTTCGAATACATATTTCAGCAATTTTTTTACCTACTTTGACAACCAAATGCTTGAGATCAACTATGTCTCCACTTTTCAATAAGGGTTTCTCATCAGCTATGTTATTTTTTTTTTGTTTTAGTGGTTTCTCTATTTTGTTAGCTTCTCTCTTTCTTTTTTTATTTAAAGCAAGGGATAATTTAGAATTCAATTTTTCTTTGATTGACAAACAATCATTTTTATTGATGATTTCACTGCTTATAGCACTTGTAGCATCTGACATAAACATGTCAGTGACTTGACGCTCGATACTATCTTCCACATTTTTCTGTTTCTGAGTGTCAGAAGATTGCCTGGAAGACCTAGGAGCGCTCTGACTTGCACCCCCTTCCACATCACTCAGTCTATGTGGACTCATGCAAGAACTGGAGTATGAGCTTGATGAATGCCTTCTGTATATAATAGAATCGTCAGCACTGTGAGCTTCAAAATCTTCAGAAACAGAAGGAGATTTGACTGAACTGCTCAAAGAAGACCTTGGTTTACCCCCCAATATCTTCTTTGCTTCACTTTCCTCATATCTGGCTTCTTTTTTTCTTTCTCTGAACTTCATTTCCTTAGAATCAGGAGTGGAACTTTGAATTTTTTTAATAAACTCTGCTTTAGTTTTCATATTTTTTTTTCCTTTTGGGGCCTCAGGTGTGAGTTGGTATATCATGTTAACTGCACCTTCATCCATCAGTAATTTATCAACCTCAGTAAGTCTCTTATTCTGTTTATTATTTTTGAGTGTTGGCTTTTTCCATTGCATTTTAGACACAGGTGACTTAGATTTTGCTCTCTCTATAATTTGGTTAACTTTGATTTTTTTGGAGGAATGATGTTCCTTATCTCCTTGAGTTTGTTTGTTTTTGTTAGCAGATTTATTTTTTGTGAAAGTATCAGGGTTATCAGGATCATATATAACTTTTTTCTTAATCACTCTACCCAGTCTTCGTTGAGGTTGACCATCATCACCACTCTTATTTACATTTGAAGATTGGCCTTCACTTGTTGAAGAATCAATAGATGTTCTTACCAATGATTCTTCGTGTATGCAAACATTTTCTTGTTGCACAGTAGTTTCTTGCAATTTCTTGCTCTCTTCTATTAATTTGTTTGATTGGTCTTCATCCAAAGTTTCTTCATCATCCCAATCCTTTACAAGATCATTGACTATGCTTTCCTCTTTAACAGCTTCTTTTTCATCAACTATAGGAACAGCCATTGGAGAATTAGTGGAAGTATCCATTGCAGGAACTTTTGTAAAAGTTCTTGCAGCATCCTTTGCTGAAATTATTGCAGATGCTGACTCCATAGCTGACGAAGCAGCCGTAGCATCATCAATTTCCTGTATCACTGTCTTCTCATTCTTCTTACCCCTCGAAACTTTTTCAACATTCCGTTTGAATTTTCTTCTAGTTCTTTTCAGTCTTGAAAGTTGTTCTAAGGCTAACTGAGCTTCCAAAAGCTTGGAAGTAGGTTTCATATTACGGATTTTCTCAGTTACAACAGAAGTTTCAACATCATTTCCTTCTAAAATATCTAACAGTTCTTCCTTGTTGAACATTTCTTGCCGAACACCACAGTTATTGTTTTCTACAGTGTCTGTCACATCAGATGATCGCAGTGCTTCGCTCATCTCAATACTTTGTCCCAGCTCACTCAGTAGGTTATTTGTAGTAGACTCATGTTCTTCAATTTTTGACTCGGTTTCACTGTTGTCATTATCATTTGTTTCCACCAAAATTTCAGTCTCAAAAATAACTCTTTCATTCAATATGTCAGTACCCTCAGTTACAACAGTAACTATTGTTTCTTCTATTTGAGCATTGTCATTAATGGTTTTGTCAACTTCTGCTGCTTCTTCGACTGTTACTTGTTCTAATGGTTTTGAAATATCCGATTCATTACCCTCAACTGTAATCTTCGCCGTTTCTACGGTTGTTTCTATTTCTGATAGAGGAATAGCGACCGCCTCGTCATTGTTTGTCAGATGTTCAGGGTTATCAATAGTACTTTCATCAATAACAGGCACAGAGCTGACCTCATCTTTTGAAGAGGTTTCAGTATCAGTTCCAAGTGCTGGAATATCCGAGGAGCCAGTGTCGGCAGTTTCAGTGACACCGTTTGATTTGTGACATACATCCATATTTACCACCACGGTGCTATTCTCAATTACATCGCACACAATATTCTCCTTCACGTCATCAACTGAGGAGTTATTTAATGGAGGCTCTTCAAAAGCTTCCATTTTACAAAAAGAAACAGTATACGGTATTTGCACTTCGTAAAGGATAACCTAAATATAAAATTGACAAATGCAAATAAAGATTACACTGTACGGTTTAATACAATTACATTTCGTACATTTGCTTACATCGCTGTCTAATAAAAAAGAATAGGATAGTATTAAACACAGTTAAAAAAATACACTCAAACGTAAATTCAAGCTAGTTTTCTTTGCGTTGCATCCGTCCATTACACAAAGTAGTGTTGTAGTTGTTTGTATTGTATTTAGTAACAAGTACTGAATATCGAGCGATGGAGACTCGACTATAAGTACCTAATATAAATCATTCGTTTAGCCAGCTCAATCGAGTTTTTAGGACAGTGGATGGTGCCACCAACCAAATAAGACTAATAATCCAATCCAACCCCCTTATTCATAATCGCTTTTTAACTAAATCAGTGTAAAGTACTTATTACACTATCCTATTTTTAGGAACCTAACTAGGATCCTAACTGGGATCGCTCTAACTAGGAAGCAGAAGCTGTTCTAACTGCGATTACATAATCCTGTTTCCTAGTTAGGATCCTAAAAATAGGATAGTGTAATAAGTACTTAAGTAATAGTGCGCCCCGTCTCACTCTTTCGATCACAAAATGTCACCTGTCAGATAAAGACTTCGGAATTTTAGCTAATCAACGTTTGATAACTTTATTACGAATAAGGGGGTAAGTTTTTTAACTGAGTACCAGTAACAGCTCTTTTATTCACATCTATAAATACCTACTTAAAGTTATACATACTTTGTAGACGTGACCGATAATAATATAACAAAGCCTTCCGTATATTCGGATTTGGTTCGGATTAGTACCAAAATTGCCGTAATTATTTATTTCAAAAAGTCTATTCCTCATTTACTTCTTCTTCGTAAAGGTCCATTTAGCCGCGCCGCACCCAACGCACGCGCGGCACGCAACGGATTGAAACGTAGATTGAAAGGACTTGACAAAACATTCTTGCATCATTGTCAGGTCTGTGGTCAAGTCGTTAACTGTCACCGAGGTCTTCAGAGGAGTTCGTTCAATATGTATATTATGTAGGTATAGACATGCTGTCAGCGTATAGCGGAGAAGGTAGCGATAGTTCGACATAATAACATATATATTTGGATTTTTATCGTATTTAGACGAAATTACCTGTTAAATTTGCATTGACAGAAAATACACTTGAGTAAAAAAAAAATTCTTCAGAAAATTCTTTGATTAACTTACTGTATCAGTTAAAGAAAACGACTGACCGATGACAAGTTTATGTTTGGTTCTTTTCGTTCACTACGGCTTTTACAGCCAAATACACAATAATTCACCATCACTACACACTAAACAATATCTTTGAGAATATATACAAAGTCACAAATAAAATAACATAACAATTAAGGGTTTCACAGCTCTCATCAACAAATATCTTTTGCCCCCACAAACTTGTTTGCCACCAACGACACTGATGGCAAACAATAAACACTTATACGCGAGATAGGGATCAAAAATATACTTAGACCTGCCGTTATTACAATAACCGTTACTATAATGCATTATTCTACCGCAATGAACAACTCATTATTGATCACTCAGTTATCCTGTTGTCGTTATAAACTACTGTTGCTGTTAGAGTAGGCAAGCAATAGGCACACCGTTATTGTGTGAGTGAGATAGCGCTACGCACCCGCGACTTGTAATCACGTGATACGTCCACCTTTCTTTCGTAAATTACTATATAACCTTTCATGTAACGAAATAAAGTTCACATTGGCTAAAATTGAATTTGACAATCCTAATGATGTGCTGGATTGTTTTCAGTAACAGATAAGTTGCCATTGCGTATGCAATTATCCGTTACCGTTGCCGATAATTGAAATTATACGATTACATTATGTAGATAATTTGTGTATATGTCAACTGTTAATAAGAAAATATGTGAATAGTTAAGTTAGTGTTGTAAATATAATTTCGTGTAGGTACAAAAACTGTTTATCAGACATTGTGTTTAATTAGTGTTGTTAGTAAATATTGTCATATAATTTTAAGCATGAACATTTAAAATGCCGAAAGTACGAACAATGACCGCTCCTATTTGTTTTATTTTTATGATGACTAAAAATACAAATTAACAAAAAAAAAAGTCCTAAGTCTGTGAAAAGTATGAAGGGCAGTTTATTGTATCTTTACATTATTATTATTTTAATATATTTTAACAATTGTTTTCCAATATTTACATAAATACTAATTTTCTACTTTACATTTTTAGGGCGTACTCTTTGCTGTCACTTCATTACACCCTATAATGTAACGATTTGCAAAACAGATCTATAACACAATAACGTGAAACAGTAATTGTACAATAACACAACAGGATAATTAATTATTAAAAAACAGCCGTTATTGCTATCACTATTAGTAACCTGTCTATACCTACATACGTCTAGCGATTGCCAAAGAAAAAAAAAAACGTCTAGCAAGAGGAGTTGGGGTACATTCCGAAATGGATAATATCGATCACAGCGATCACAGCAATAATTTGCGTACCGAATTAGATATCACGCTTATGACAGCTGAGAACTATCAACAATTCGGAACGCCCGTTATCGCGCTCACCAAGAATCTTTGCCGTCACTTTTGACAGCGCTCACGGTGATATCAGTTTAGGGCATGGTCGGTGTGAGCGCAAGATGGCGGATGTCATGACGTCATCTATGACGTTTCACGGGACATCGTGAACTGTCATTATTCATTTCGGTACGGGTTTAAGCACGCTCAAATCGATTACAGCGATTACAGCGGTAATTCGGAATGCAGCCTTGATGTCAGTATTGACATCAAGGCTGCATTCCGTCGACGTAGGTAGGCGATTTATCGCCTACCTACGTCGTCTAGACTACCCAGGACGTAAATCGGCGACGAATAAATCTGAACGGTGACTGGTCGCCTAGTATATAATAAATAATCATCTATGCTGGTCGCCTTTTAGGCTACTTCAACGACAAGTCTAAACTAATATTATAGGCTCCGAAGCTACTGAACCGATTTGAAAAATTCTTTCACTGTTGGGAAGCTACACTATCCCTGGGTGACATATGATATATTATATTTTCAAAAAAATTTGGGATCCTTACTAAGACTCCAATAATGTAACCCAAGGTGTAAAAAAAATACCTAAAATATTAATTTCATCGCGTGCGCTGCGAAAACTATTGATGATAGAATAAAATAATGTACTACGACTTTGTAGAACATATCATTGGTTCAGAGTTTGAAGTGAAAAATAAATAAGGAGATAAGGAGATATGTCCCAAAATCATGGAATCTCCTGGAAAAGAAGGAGAGTTTGCAGCACTGCTCCTCATTCTCGCTAGGCATAGCCAGTAGCCATCCAGTAGCCAATAGCTAATTATTGTCATTATTGTGTTGACAAATATCATAGCCGTGGCTATTTTGTTAATAGCCGCTGTTTGGCTATTTATTAGAATAGCTACCATCTCTAATAGGTAATGTTTGTTATTGCTTGCTTTATTTAGCACTTTTTCGTGTTCTTTACTAAAATCCATGGTATAATTATATCAGGTATGGCATTCCGAGACACGGGGATTATTTATTTATTATTTATATCAAGTGAAAGATAAGAAAATTGGATGCTATCTTGGTGCGCAAATTCATAAAAAAAAAGATGCAAAGGAGATAGAACCTTTGTGGCATAGCTAGCCGCCGCCATTTTAGTTTTTTTTCAATGTTGCGGCGCACGATGTAACTGGTATATATGAGTAAAGGACACTTATACAAACAAAGTTAATTAATATGGTGGCCTAAAGTGTCACGTTTCCGAGATATTTGGAGGTAAACATCGCCATATGAGAATTATGACAATCATTAAAAATTAACTGATTACGTCTTAATATGCATTCGATTGTATTCAAATAATAGTTCCCAGGTTGATTTATAATTTTTTTAGAATAGAGTTACACTAGGAGCACGAAAAACAATATTTTTAATTACTTACCTACTACTTTACTACTAAACAGTATCGTAATATTCGCTATGAACCACAATGTTGCACAAAGTAGCTCGGATCGTGACTTGTTTTCCATCTTGTCATTATTATTATACAAATTATTATACAAACAAAAATGACAATACTTGTCCTAAAATCTATGTAACCAAGTTAATTGGAACTTTGGAACTAAAGATCGCTAAGTAATGTTCCCTGGACGCCAAATTGCAATAGCGATGAAAATAAATTAAAAAAAAACCCGGTCCCGCGGCCAGCCCGACCTAATAAAACGTCCACCTAAATGAAAGTCCCGTCTTCGTGGAAGACTGCTCACGTGCACACAATGGCACCGGTGTCTTCTAACGAAGTTTCCGAGGCTTCCCGAGGGACTATGCAAATGGGTCGCCAATTTTCTGTACAGCCGATGCATAAGGGCTGAGAGATATAAATGCTGGCGTCCCGCAAGGGTCTGTACTATCCCCAACACTGTAACTGCTGCATATCAATGAAATGCTGTCTATTGACGGCATTCATTATACAGACGACGCTCATTGCAAATATTCCTCGTTTCGTGGTGGAGTCTGAAATCGAGAGCACACTAAACACTAACAAGTTTCTCCGATTACGGTCGACTAAACCTAATCCATTTCAACCCCAATAAGACCCAAGTCTGCGCGTTCACCGCTAAGAAAACCCCATTTGCTGTGGCTTCACAATTCCAGAACACGGACATCAGTGAAAGCGTCGGGATCCTCGGCATCGACATTTCTAACGACGTCAATAGGCCGTCTAGAAGACAAGGTTAAGCTAGCATCCAAAAAACTCGAAGTGCTCAACAGAGCGAAGCAGTACTTCATATCGGGGCAAAGGCTGCAACTTTACAAGTCGCAAGTCCGGCCTTATATGGAGTACTGCTCTTACCTGGATACCAGTTTGACGAGGCCTTTAGACTCGGTTCAGCGACGTGCCATTAGAATTGTCCACGATCCCGAGCTCACAATCTGAGGAGAGACTTTGCCTCCTTATGTGTGTTCTACCGCTTGTACAACGGACAGTGTTCTGTAGAATTGTTTAACCTGATGCCCACGGCTACCTTCTACCATCGCAAGTCTTGCCATTGACGGGGAGTCCATCCTCACACATTGGAACCAAACTATGCGGTCTCAAAGGAGCTTTCTTCGCTTACAATCAGGCGGGCCGTATGTTTGTTTGCTACCTAAGTAGCTTTAAAAACCCTTTCATTTAAAGGTTTAAGGTCACGGCTTGTTTTTATTATGTTTTTAATGTATTTTTAAAACCGTGATGCAATATTATTTGACCACTATTGCTTAAAAACAAGAACATAAATTGTACTTAATCAACTTTAAACTATTGTCATTCGTCTCATATTATATATACATCGATATTCTAATATCTCGGTAACATGATATTTTAAGACAAGTATTGTCATTTTTGGTTAATAACGGTGACATGGAAAACAAGTTAACATTGTGTTTCATTGCGAATATTGCGATGCGGTTTAGTAGGTAACTAAGTAATGAATATTGTTTTTTCGTGCTCTTTGTTTTGCTATATTCTAATAAAAAGTTAAATTAACCTGGGAACTATTATTTGAATACAATCTAATGCATATAAACACGTAATAAGTTCATTTTTAATGATTGTCGTAATTTTCATATGGCGATCTTTACCTCCAAATATCTCGGAAACGTGACACTTTAGGTCACTATATTGCTTTACATTTTTTGTTTGTATAAGTGTCCTCTACCCAAATATACCACTTACACCGTGCGCCGCTACATTGAAAAAAAATCAAAATGGCGGCGGGTGGCTATGCCAGCTCCCATACAAAAATGTTCGTACCCTTTCATGTGTCAAGAAGCATTCAAGAAGTACATTAAGAGGACTCAATTCGTCATACTTTTTATACAAAACCCCTGTACTTATTATGGCGTTGTTAAACATTTTTCGTTAGATGTTTTGAACAAATTAGTATCTTGTGCACTATATCTAGCCGTGTATCTAGGCGTAATTTAAAAAAAGTGTGAAACAAATGCAGTCAAAGCCTCCGAAAAACAGCGTTTTTGCCTGAACTTTGGCCATATCTAATGTACCTATAAATTGTAAAAATAAAGAAAACATTTAGATACCAGGCTTGCAAATGTATTGGAGATTCTAAATAACTAACTTTTTTTTCACAAACTTGTAAGATTTTTTCACAAGAAGTACAGTATTACCCAACTTATATGGCGCGTCGTGAATCTTCGTTCGCACAGAAAAGAAAGTATGGCCCCGAAGATTAACGAATGAATGCTTGAAACTTCCAATCAACCTTATAACACTACTATAAGGTTCATAATACACTGCAACTGTTAGTTCCGTCTCACTCGCAAGTCACGTGCGGAGGGCGTGACTTGACCATTACACTTCGTGCCTATTTTATCGGGCCACCAGTTTTCATCAAATATTATATTTAATTAGAAATACAGGTTATTAAAATGTATTTGAATTATTAAATAAACAGGTATTTATTTAGTAAACAATAGAAAAACTTAATCTAAAGGCCGCACTCCTACTATCCCAATATAAATAAAAATAAAAAGTTATTCTATTCAATATCACTGAGCGTCGCTACTATTACCATCACTATCACGACGGAACTATTCGATGAGGATGATGTGTCTTCGTTGGCGCCTTTTTATAAAACTAATTTAAAACCCAAAGAATTCAAAACGTCCCAAAGAATAGTCTTCTCTATGGGAACATCAAAGAATTTAAAACGTCCAGAAGGATAGTCGCCTCTATGGGAACATGAAATAAACAAGCCAGAATTGACAGTATTTGACAGTCTGTGTAGTTTGCATAGGGTGGCAGATAAAAATATTTTCCCTTAAATGGGGGAATTTATAAATTTCGGTCAGGAGATATTTATTATTACTAACTAAATATTACATATACATAAGTACTATTATATAAGCAATATTTGTATACAGGTAGTTGTTTTGGTCAGTGACGAGCGACTCAGGGTCGATAATACAAACGATACTGGTGCTAAAACAAATATAAAAAAATACTTTATTTTTTATAATAATATAAATAAAATAAAAAAAATGGAAAATCATGTAATAAGCTAAAGTGTAGATGTAACTCAACGGGAGTGCGAGGGAATAAAGGGATGGGGCGACGGCGGCTTGCACCTAGCTCTAGTCTGCACACGAGCCTAGTAATCACACGTTGCGGTAATTTTAGTTTTAATTGATCAAGGTATTTCTCACTGTATTTACAGTATTTAATTAAATTAAGGCCATTTTTGGAAAATGTATTTTTTGTACTACCGCCCCTGGGTCGCTTGTCTGTCGCCGACCAAAAAAACACCCTGTATAATATATATCCTATACTATTAAATGTACAATATTTGTATGTTTGGAGATATCTCGAAAACGGCTCCAACGATTTCGATGAAATTTACTATATGGGGATTTTTGAGGGCGAAAAATCGATCTAGTTAAATCTCATCTCTGGGAACACTATTGTCAAATATTTGTCTCTTTTACTAAAATGTGCCGAGTGCCGACCAAATATAACTTTGGTTCGGTGAGTATAAAATCTTTAGGAAAACTAAAAATAACATAAAATTATGTATCTATAACAGACAACAGTACATAAACGAATGTGCGACTAATGCATACTAATGTTATCATTATTATGTAGCTTTTGTATTACTCTTTGACAAGTATAAAAATCCGTACTGAACTCTAAAATTATTTGGCTATCTGAAATGAATTGAAACGCCATAAAATTTATAAAATGCACACTTTAATTAAATTTTGAAGACTAATTTTTATAAAAGAAATTAGTTGTCTAAGTACATTCATAATGGTTGCAACATATTTTCTATTTAATTAATATAAAAACATTTTGAGTCTAAAATAGATGATAAATATATTTATAATCTGTGTTAGCTCTTGTACTATATATCCAATAAAATTAAATTTATTTATTAAATCTGGTTGTGCAGATAATATTGAATGAGGAGTTTTCTCATGATACCTCTATGGTCAAAATACCTGTCAATGAGGTTCGAATTATCAACAGTTTGACGGGTATTTTGAGCATAAGAAAACTCCTCATTAGAGCAAAATTAATCAGTAGGTACTCGATATCATCTTTTAATAAAATGTGGGAAATTAATTTTCATGTTGTGGCAACCTTCCATAAAACATGGCCGGAAAAGATTAAAAAAAATAAAAACTGGCGCTCCCAAACGTATATTTCTAAAATAAGTTTACGTAATTGAAAGTGGCGAAATCTGGGTAGAGGCACGATGCCTATATGAAAATCTTTGGGGAACATGAAATAAACAAGCCGGTGGTAAATTCAACTGTATGTACCAATTTAACGTTCATAAGTGCCTTACTAGGGCCTAAACTGAATAAATGACTTTTTGATTTTGATTTTTGATTTTGAAGCCAGAATTGACAGTATTTGACAGTCTGTGTATTTTTTTTTTTGTTAATTTGTTCGGTATTTTGAGCATAGAGGTATCATAAGAAAACTCCTCATTAGAACAAAAATAATCAGTAGGTACAATACTCGATATCATTTTTTAATAATCCTTAACCAAAATGTGGAAAAAAAAACATGTTGTGGCAGTGACAGCCGTGCGCAGTACGAGAGGAATTTTCTCAGGAGCCCCTCAAGCGGAGTGATAAATGTCATGCTTTAGTTAGGCGGACTATCCATCTGGGTAGAGGCACGATGCCCAATGAAAATCTTTGTGTAAACCATAAAAAAGAAAACACTTTTGTTGCCTGTATCTTCTATAATACTTGGAGCCAATAAAACTCAATTTTCTTTAAAACAGATATAATAATAATTTTTGATGCTAATGCGCCTAACGCTGGCTTAGGAATAAAAAAAAAGATGACGTGCGTTTTTACATAAAATAATATAAATTGCGCCTTGTGAGAAGATAAGGCAATCAACTAAGGCAATACATGAATTGCCACTGCGATACTTGAAGGAAGCCGGAACATCTTCCCGCCCGTTGAAAGATTCCTTTCAACTCTGGAGTTCATCTTCCGTACTAAGTGTATTTTTGCCCCAGAAGTATGGCGGCTGACCAGGGTTGGATTCAGACCCTCAGAAAATTATTGTCTATGAAAAATAAAACTATACTATTTGTCGAAAATGAAACTACGTTTCGCTTTTCGTGCATTTTGTTATTAATTGAAATAAAAATGCATTTATAATAATAATTTATAATATGTAACCATGGATACGCCCACCGGAACATTTTGCAAAAAACTTCTTCATACAATTAAACAGTAGCCTGATTCTCGTAACAATACAACTGCAATCGAATCGTACAATAGAATTGCAATCGAAACTGCTTTTCGCATTCTCGTAACACTAATTTAGTATCCTGGCATGTCGCGTAGTATCCTGGCATTACGATACAATATACCTACGCATAATAAAATAATGGTACAAATAGTATAATTTATACTACTAAATCCAACCCTGCGGCTGACTGACATGTCACGCGGCGCGCGCTAACATGGCGGCAGCTGCCGACCAATAGCGGTACAGGAAAAAGAAGCGCGGTGCGTGGAGCGTGCCGATTGGTCAATAGCATTTCCCGCGCTTTGAAAATGTATCTTCTGCGCAGGTACATCGGTAAGCCATATTAGTTGGGTACTACTGTACACGCCTGGAACAAGTTTTATGAATTCGAAATCATGAATGACGACCTAGCGAAGCGGCCGCGAGTGATCAGCGGAATTTACCGACTGATAACCGACGGCTCTGATGCTGTCTCTCTTTTTTCGCAGTCAAACATTACGTTGGATGAAAAAACAAGCTTTTAGACTATGCTTGCGTTGAAGTTGCGCCGGCCACAGAGGGCCACCTTAAGGCTGCATTCCGAATTGACGCTGTAATCGCTGTAATCGATTTGAGCGTGCTTAAACCCGTTCCATATTACTGTGAGCGCGCTCACGATGTCCCGTGAAACATCAATCATAGATGCCGTCATGACATCCGCCATATTGCGCTCACACCGACCGTGCTCTAAACTGATATCACCATGAGCGCTGTCAAAAGTGAATGTTAATTATTGTGTTTTCGACAAAAATCTAATAAGATTCTTGGTTTTCTATTTGGCAAAGATACTTTTTATGATTTTATGAGAGAAAATTAATAAAAAAGTGGATATTCCTTTTTGCGAGTCAACTTATAAAAGATATAAGGAGTCCTAACGCATTGTTAATTCAGATTTTAAGTAAATTTTTCAAATGTATGTTTGAATACTGTGAGTGCGTTTACGAGCGTTCCGAATTGTTGACAATTCTCAGCTTTCATTAACGTGATATCTAACTCGGTACGCAAATTATTACTGTGAGCACTATGATCGATATTATCCAATTCGGAATGTACAATAAGAAAATTTCAAAAATTCGAAATGACTGATGCGAACTATGTTCTAAATACGGCAGAAAAAAAAAATATGTTCACCTATAAGAAAAAGAAAACGAGAATGTCAATTTCAGTCTTGTCACTTATGAACAACTAGATATCTCCCGCGGTTTCACCCACGTTCCCGGGATAAAAAGTCTGTGACCTTCTCCATATAATAGGTTATCTGTTTGCCAAATTTCCTGATAATCCGTTGTGTAGTTGAGGCGTGAAGGCGTAACAAACAAACTCACTTTCGCATTTATAATATTTAGTTAGGATAGTTACAGTTCTTCAAGTAAATTAACCTTGAAAATCATCACACAGGACAACATTACATGGATAAAATGTATGGATGTGTTAATCAGGAACATATTCTATCTGTATGCCAAACATCCAAATCCGTTCAGATATTGAAGCGTGATTGTGGTACAAACATCCAAACACACAAACTCACAAACATCCAAACTTTCGCATTTAGAATATTAGTGAGATTTCCTTATCGAGAAGCAATCGGTAATTTAATTTATTCTCTAATCTTAAGTCGCCCTGATATTGCCTTTGCATGAATACATTATCAAAATATGTGCAATGGAATCGAATGGATTTGCTGCATATAGTGATGCTGATTATGCAGGAGATAAGAAGACGTGACGATCTACATCTGGATCAGTGTTCATTATAGCTGGCGATGGCGGTGCGATAAATACAACACAACTATAGAAATTATAGATACTTATAACAGTTATAACCCCTACAAGCACGAAACTTACAATAAATATTCTAGTCTTCTCTAGGTCCACAAGGTACCTATTAGCCATTCATTGGCTATAGATTCCTTTACGGTAAAGGAAAAAAACCATATTGGACCGCCCTTTACACTTTTACTCTTACAATAATTCCTAATAGAACAATGAACCATTTTAAAATTGTGGTAGTAGAAAAACAAGACGCGTCCTTAAAAGTTTGAGAAACTGTCTGTACACTGAAACTGAGCGAGAGCGAAAATTACCTACAAATATGCGTGTTCGACGTGGTTCGACAAAGATAACAATACACGTCACAGTGTTCACAACCTGAAGCCAGGCAGCTATCGTACCAGGGCCGTAAAATTATCGTATATGCTCGTATATGGATCAAAATTATCGTACCCATCAGGAAAATGGCTAAAATACTTTAAAAAATCATATGAAACGTGACAATAATATGTTGCAAATACTTTATAGTTTAAATATTGTAAACTTGTTTTTTAAATGAAAAAAATAATAGTTCCCGCCAACATCTCGAATTTATACAGAAGAAAATAATGTTAAAGGATAGAGACACATGAAAACAAGCAAATTTTTTAAAAGTTTAACTGAATAGATTTTATATTTGCGAGAACAGAATACACAAATATTAATTAAACTTAATATTTTATATACAAATTCGAAAAGACAATAACTGCCAACACTCTACCACATCGAACGACGATATTCATGGAGGAAAGAAAGAAGAATATCGTCGTTCGATGTGGTAGAGTGTTGGCAGTTATTGTCTTTTCGAATCGATATCGATCGCTGATTGGAAGACAGTAGCAAGATTACGCCATTAAGCAACAGCATGTGTTTCTAATATGTTCCTAAGAAAGAAATGAGCCAATAGATGGTGCTGACACTAAAAAACAACTGAAAACAACTGTAATTGTTATTGGGCTATTGGCTATCTGCGTAATCATCCAATTTTTCATCAGAATGGAAATTATCGTACAATCAGCGTACGATAGTCGTGTCGTCGTCGTCGTGTACCATCGTACATCGTACGTGGTTATGAAATTATCGCACATGTACGATAATTATCGTACGGTTGCGAACACTGACACGTCAACGTAGCACGTCAAAATAGCAGAATGTCAATGAGACAGCGCGTTTTTGTGTTACCAGTCGTATATAAACATACCTCCCCGTACCCATAGTATTTCCGGTGGGAATATACTAAAACCAGAAGGTTTTAATTCAAAACAATATGCTCACTCACGTTTACGATTTTTTTTTGATTGATTAGTTAAACGATATGACAGTTAAAATGCTTAATACATATTTTTGACAAAATAGTGACTGACAAATATTTCCAGAATTCAGTGGTTCCTTACAATAAAGTGGCAACTGGATAGTGACGTAAAAAGTGTCTCTCCCGGAATGCCAGACCTTGTTTTCTTGGATCATGTAAAATCTATAAGAATAACATAATCGGACTTTTTGGCGGGAACTTGTAGAGAGACGTTGTGTTTTCATTTTTATTTTCATAAGTTCGTGTATTTTGAGTTTTATTGCGTATTATCGGTGGTATTTTATCCAATAAACATCAATCATGTGCACCAGTGAAGTGAAATGAAATGAATTATGTGTATCGTGTCTTTTCAAGTTGTCTCAAGAAGTCCGTGAACTTTTAGTACAATAACCACCATTGTACCAAAACATGACATTTATGGACGATGACTGACTGAGGACTATGTGAAAGTGATTAATTGTGACTAGAACTTATAATATTACTGGAAATTGGCAAAATACACAAGCCGTGTGCCGCCAAGAATCTTATATATAATATATAAGATTCTTGTGTGCCGCCATTGAAGGAAAAAAAAAAAAAAAAAAACATAATCTATGGTATTGTGTTTATGTGGGGTTCATTTTGGAAATAAATTGTTGATATTTACATTCGTTATGAATATTTTACCAAAGAAAAGGTAAGTAACTAAACAAACTTTGCAATTTGCATTACGTACATACACTTTGTTGACTGACAGTGGTTGGAGACATTTCTATTACGATTAATTAAGAGCAGCCTATCCGCCATACTTTTCATACAAAAGCTCTGTACTGATTATGGCGTTGTTAAACATTTTTCATTAGATGTTATAAGAAAATATGTATCTTGTGCACTATATCTAGGCCTGTATACAGGTTGTTGAATTGGTCAGCGACGAGCGACTCAGGGTCGATAATACAACTGATACTGGTGCTAAAAAAAATATAAAAAAATACTTTATTTTTTTATAATAATAAGAATACTTATTTTTTTTATGATAATAAAAATAATATTATTTTGAAAATCATGTAATAAGCTAAAATATAGACGTAATACTCAACGGGAGTGCGAGGGAGTAAAGGGGTGGGGCAATGGTGGCTTGCGCCTAGCTCTAGTTAGTGTACTTGGCTAGTGACCATACTTTGCGGTAATTTTATTTCAAATTGAATAAGGTATTTCTCAACGCATTTACAGTATTTAATGGAATTAAGTCCATTTTTGGAAAATGAATTTTTTTTTGTAATACCGCTCATGTGTCGCTTGTCGCTGAGCAAAAAACAGGCAAAAATAAAAAAAGTTTGAAGAAAATACAGTAAAAGCGTCCGAAAAATAGTGTTTTTGCCCAAATTTTACCTGATCTTTGGCCATATCTAATGTATCTATAAATTGTAAAAAGTAAAGAAAACATCTTGATCCGGCATTGTAAATGTATTGGAGATTCAAAATAACAAACTTTTCTTCACAAACTTGTAAGATTTTTTCACAAGAAGTTTACTCCTGGAACAAGTTTTACCTAGCGATACGGCTGTGAGTGAGCATCGGAATTTACCGACTGATAACCGACGGCTCTGATGCTGTCTCTCTTTTTTCGCAGTGAAACATTTTGTTGGATGAAATTACAAGCTTTTAGGCTATGCTTGCGTTGAAGTTGTGTCGGCCATGAAGGGCCCCCTTAAGGAGTAGTAGCCGTGGGGGCCAGCACGGAGTAAGGATTCATGTAGATATTAGGTCTAGGAACAGTTTTGCATCTGAGAATTTGGTGTGCTCCACCTCCACTACACTGAGGCACTAGTGTTAAGTGCATATTTTTATTTGAAATCAGGGTTTGAAATAGTAGTTTTAAAAAAAACAGTTTGGATATGAATATTTCTCTAGCTTATCGTTTAAGGCTACTCTTTGACCTTAGCATCGAAATAAAACATCTTGAAGAATTTTCTAAGGCCTACTTCATAGTCCTAAGGCTTAAAACTCCATTGCAATTTGTTTTTATTTATATTATTATTTCTTATTAATAAAGTATTTTTTTCTATAATCAACTCATTAAATTATAATGTGTTATTATTGAACGGTCCAGATTTACATAGTGTATACTGTTGTTGTTGAAGGTTGTTATTTGTAATGTTGCAGGATATTATATTATTATTTTTGTGCCTATAAAATAATTATGATTTGTATTTTAATTAGATGGCATGTAAGAACAAAAGAAAATATTGCAAGAGTGAGAAAAGATGAAGCAGAAGCTGCTGAAAAAGAAAGGGAAGAGAATTTCAGGATTGAGACAGCAGATCGCGAAGCACGCCTTAATTTATTAAAACAAAAAAGCAAACAAAAGCTTCATGAATTGGGGGCTGTTGAACCTGCCCAAGATAATCCTGTAATAACTTCCAAACACATAAACCTGTTTGAAGACTTAGATAATGCTATCAAAACAACAAATAAAGATCATGATAATGATTTAAAGGAAAAAAAGGAAGAGTATGAGAAAAAAATTGGTTATTTAACATATCTTGGACAGGATACAAATGAAACTCTAAAGAAAAAAAACTGGTATGAAGTGGCACCAGAAAGTACTAGATTTACCAGATCCAATGAAATTAAAGACACATATGACAAATTAGTACTCAGGGATGAGGATGGTAAACCAAAAGAAAAAAAGAATGATGAAAAAAATGGAGAAACCTGTTGGAAACAAAAACAAAAGCTTGATCCAATTAATGTATTCAAAAAGTATTGTCATGGTAGTGACAAATCCAATTCTACTTCAGTTTACAAATGTGATGAAAAAATAAATCAAAAGAAAAGCCACATTAAAACAAATAAAAATATCAGTAAATATCCGAAAACATATCTTGATAACAGCAAAGAAAAAATTTTCAAATTAAGAGAAGCTCGCCTCAAAAGGGAAAGAGAAGAAAAATATAAAACTGAAATGTTTCTTAGTGGACTCAATGTGCCTTCTACTATAAAAAGCATCAATGAGCAAAATGAAGGCAAAGTTAAACCAAAATACAATTCACAGTTCAACCCAGAACTTGCAAGGCAAAATTATAGATAAATAAGTTTTAATTTTTTTAACTCAATATTTATATTGAGTTCAAAGAAACCACTTTATTCATAACATAGTTTAAAATTTATTATATTATGACTATTATAATGTAAAATAATATTAATATAAATGAAATACATATATAATTTATTTTTATTTAGGCAAACTGTGTGTCAGCAATACTAGTGGAAGTTTATCTTGAAGTTTATCAAAAGAATAATCAAATGTTTCACAAAATAATTCTAGGATTCTCACTATGTAAGCTCCATCATTTGGGAGTTCTGGATACTTTAATCTGGAAATATAAAAATAATGATTGCTTTTTAAAATTATAGGAAGCAGTTGGTAAACTGAACATCATTTTTTAAGAAAATAAAAGTATGTCTGCTTTTATAATAATTCATGTCAAAAATCAATTTGAATGTAATAATTAGCAACATTTTCTTTAACACCAGGACAGGCCCCAAAACTTAAAGATACTATTTTCTTAGATTAGAACTATGTAGGTACTATTATAGTATATTTTTTTTTTCAAATTTTTACAAAATCTACAAATGCATTGCAATTTGCAAACATACAATAAAAAGGGGAATAGTGGGAATAGTTGTGATTTACCTGTGGAAATCTTAATCCTGTACCAATAGAAACCAACTCACCTTGTATAGTTGCATAAGAAGTCAACAAATTTATCAATATTATCCCCTTTTGTTTGACGCAGTAATGAATAAATGCCTACTATTAATGGGTAACCATCAATATTTTCACCTGCTTTTCTTGCAATGAGGTCACCTGAAACAGGCATTAATGCTAATGAAAAATTTGGAAAAGGTATTTTAGGCAATTAAAAAAAAAACAGGTCAAACTTTTATTTTAAAATACTAAAAAGAAAGAAATAGGTAAATAATCGTGTGTTTTAAAGTAATTCTACATACCCTAATTTTTTACGTCTGGGGACAACATTAAAACTATACAAGCGCTTATCTCACCATCAATTGACTTCTATAAAAAACTGTTTTACAAAAAACTTAAACCAACTTAAAGGTACACTAAAAAGTAATCAAATCCTAACTGATGACAACGGGAAGTGTACCCTTCCCATCGAACAAATAACCCAAAGAAGCGCCAAGAATGACTTTCATTTTGGTTGAAATATAATCCGCTACCTAATTTCCGACCACCGACAATGCGCTCTGATTGGCTAGGTCAAGGGCACATGCGCTCTGATTGGCCAAGTCAAAGACACACGATGCTGTGATTGGTCTTTATTGTTCAAAATCAGTGACAAATCACTGACTAGTTTCGGAATTTGATTGTTCAGTATTACTACTCTAAAGGGATTTTTCCTCGATGACCCTTCCGATGAACAACAAAAGAATTTTCCAAATCGGTTAATAAATGACGGAGTATACCTTCTTTTTTGAAGTCGGTTAAAAAAGTAATTTTCAAAACATCTATATCATTTTGAATAAAAGATCTATCTAAAAATACCCCACATGTTTATGAACACGGAACAGGGAAGAAAAATTAAATCCATAATTTTTCTTTCCTTATTTAATACCTAAATGAAAGCCATCCTGTAATTTTTTCCTAATTTGAATTCACCATCTTGTGGTTCATAAAAAACACCTGCATTCCAAATTTAATTTATACAGGTTGTTGTTTTGGTCAGCGACGAGCGACTCAGGGTCGATCATACAATAGATACTGGTGCTAAAAAAAATATAAAAAAAATACTTTATTTTTTTTTATTAATAAATATAAAAAAAAATTTTTTTTGAATATCATGTAATAAGCTAAATTGTAGACATAATACTCAACGGGAGTGCGAGGGAGTAAAGGGGTGGGGCGATGGCGGCTTGTGCCTAGCTCTAGTCAGTGCACGTGCCTAGTAATCATACTTTGCGGTAATTTTATTTCAAATTGAATAAGGTATTTCTCAACATATTTACAGTATTTAATGGAATTAAGTCCATTTTTGGGGAATATATATTTTGTACTACCGCTCCTGGGTCGCTTGTCGCCGACCAAAACAACACCCTGTATAGTGCCAATAGTCTAAAGCAGTGGCTGCCAACCTTTTCTTGACCAAGGACCACTTTGATTTCTTTGTTATAGCAGGGACCACGATGTAGGTACATACAATAAAAATAAACTGAATCAATTCTAAAATAAACTTTAAATAATAAAAAACAATAGTAACATGCATTAAGTTTTCTTGCATGTAAGTTTTCCTAAAATAATAAAATAAAATTACCAATATTATTTTAATGAAGACATAAAATTTTAAAGAATATAAATATGAAGAAGAATAATAAATTTGAACAATAACTAATAAGTATTATTTCTCGAAGCTACACGCAAATCATCACTTACTTTCAATCGATTCCTGGCCTTATTTTTAAGTACCAACAAAGTATGAAACCTATGTTCACATAAATACATTGTTGAGAAAACCATAAGAAAGGTCAAGGCGATTTCTCAAATTTTGATGACGAAGAAATTGATTTTTTACACCAAAACTTCTCAAATGGATGAGATTCAAATGCAACCTTACAGTTTCTATCATTTTGAAATTCAATGAGTTCTTCCTGGGTTTCTCCTGAAATGCGTCGCCTGTGAAATCTTTCGCGGACCATAATTTTGCTCCCACGGACCACTGGTTGGGAAGCATTGGTCTAAAGAAAAACTAGTTACCTGTAGTGCTACATATTTGCAGTTTGGGCAATTGCGAAATCAGAACAACTGCTAATATACGACCCATGTCTGCATTTAAAAGTTCCTGTGCATTTTTTACATATAATTTATTGAATGGTTTATTAATTCCACATCTGACTAAATATTCCTCAAGATTTCGTAAAAGCGAAGATGAAACTCTTGGTTGAGTGTTTGATGTTGACACTATTTTCAATTCATTTAGAATAGCACTGAAAGAAAATTTTAATATAAATATAATCATATAATTAGTAATTTATGATTATGAACAATTTGGTTAGATTACATACTTATTCATGGTCCTCAATGAGGCCTCCAGGTGAGCTGAATCAAATTTGCAAGTGGTGTTCAACTGATAAGCAATATGTTTTCTAATTAACTGCAAAGATCCTATCAGAACAAGAACATCTAATAGTTGTTGTATTGTTTTATGTCCTTTCAGGATAATTTGTTCAATTTCTTTTACATCCAAACTTATATTCCCTGTAAGAATCTTATCTTGACTAGTTCTAAATATTTCCTGAATGTTTTGTATTTGATTTTTTATCATGAATGCATACAAAGTGTCTAGACCATGGAGGCCTACAACTCCAACTGCTTCATTTAACTTTGCAAATGTTTTAGTATTTACAATTTCATTTTGATTTTTTACATCAAACCAAGCAGTGCATACGCTAATATAAGTGCAAACCCTGGAAAATATAATTACTTTAGTAAGTTATTAATTATAAACCAGCATTTGAGTAACATAGTATACCATACCTTGCATCAATTAACTGCACAATTTGCCTGGCCAAACTGCCCATGAAGCCTGCTGATGGACTGTATAATGTTACTCCCTTTCTATGGCTTATCTCTTTGACAACATTCTCATTTATAATAGCAGATACCTAAATTTAACATAAGATTATTGCACAATTACATAGTACTATTTTTATTTCTATAATAAAAAATGTTATAACCAACTAGTTACGCCATTAAAGAAAAGTTTTGAAAATAGCGGCTTTATATCTGTGTACCACAGACTGTGCTGATTCTGTTGTTTACAACTAAACAAATTAATTCACTATGTCTCTATCTAACAAAGAACATAAGAAAAGGATGTAAGAAAAGGCCTGTCAAATTAGTCCAATGCTTGTTTTCAATATAAAGAATCATGGCGAGATCCATACATTGATTTGTACAAAAAAAATAAACATTTTAGAGTTTTGAATCACTTCCAATGTTGCGCATTGACCTTCCGGTTGACGCAGATGCTCTCGGGACACGGTTGTTTCGGGAGGTAAGTGTCGGATTGCCGGGAGGAGCCGACCGCTGAATGCCACCACTGTGACGGGTGCCTCGAGGAGGAGGCACAGCACAAGCTGCAGGTGTGCCCAGCCTATCCGCCGCAGGAGAACCGGGCGTCGGAGGGCGGCTTTTTTAAGCCACCTTCCCCCCAACATGGGCCCAAGGGGACTCGGCCGCTCCCCCCGGTGTGGCCGGGTATCCATGAGGATTTTCCCAAAAAAGGGTAGCACCACAGGGTACGGTTGCACCACGCGAACGAAGTCCCGCCGGGCAGCTAGTACAACAATATTTTATTTATTTTATTGTCAGTTGGGAATATACGAAAATACATGGAAAATAACAATCGTTCACTAACGTCGGACGATTGAGGAGCGAAAGTCACACGGCGATTTTCACACCCAGTGTAGTAACTGAACGCACCCCTGAATACAAGTATAAGCCGCCGTTTTTAAAAGTTTTCTCTAATGGAACGCGTTATACCTGCTTTTGCCAAATCCTTAAACCATGAATATTAATATAATCTTGAATATATTCCAATGATCTTTTATAACCATCCATGCTTTCAGCTAATTTTTGTAATCTATTGAGTAAGTTATTTGCAGACAATTGCTGTTTTTTCCCTTGAGGTTCCAGAAATTCTGTAAACTTTTTGCTTATGTGTCTATCTAATTCTTTCAATAAACCTTCCTCTAACAACTCTGCAGGATCTACTCTTATAACGCCAACTAAAGTAGATCTCATATCCAAAATCCCTGAAAATTAAGAAAATTGAAGGTTAAATTATTTCCATAAAAATAAATAAGTATGTATGGACATCAACCTACCTGTAGTAAATGTAGATGCAGAATGAGTTAGCTTTGCGACTTCCATTCTGTGTTCAAGTTGGGCATAATCCCTTAGCTTTTCTTTCTCTAATCTTGTAGGTACTTCTTTGATAGTCCATGTCTGAAGATCGATGATTTTTTCTACAATATTAAATACCATCTCAGGTATTATTTGCAATACTTTTTGAATGTATTTTATCAATTCATTACTGTAGTACTGGGATACAGACACTAAGTCGTCACTATGAGCCTGATTTATTCTGAGAAGTGGTATTTCCATGGCACTTGCCAGTTTAAGAAACAGTGCTCTTAGCCTACTTGTAACTGCTGGATTCTCCTTGATGCTGTCTTGCATAAACTTAGTATATGAATCAATAGTGCACCAAGCATAGCTAACATCAGCCACCGTTTCCAATGTAACCAAGGAATCTTCTTTTAGAGATGCAGTTCTCAGAAGGTTTCTCAGAGCTTCTTTGCTATCAGATAAAAATTGCAAAATTGTTGAAGTACTTTTAATACCATGAAATTCCTCTACCTCGTCTAGGGCTTGAAGAAGTTGTGTTACTTTCTTAATTGATTTGCTTGTTATGGGTTTTCCTAAAGATGCGACTTGTTTGGCAATATTATCAAACCAAAGTTTTAATTGCTCATTTTCCGGTATTTTAGTAACTGGTTTGGCACCAGAAAAAAGTTCAGACAAGCTATTAATGGCCTCAATGGCAATTGCTTTATTCATATCCCAGGATTCATTTCTACATTCAAGTAATTTGTTTAATATCTCTCTGACTTTCAATTCTAATTCTGCCGTGCTTATTATAAGTTCGAGTAATGTCAATGGATCATAGTTAGATTCTTTGGAAACTAAATCTTTCAGCTGCTTACTCTTTTTGTTATTATCATAAAAAATAACATCACTGTTGTGTAATAATAACCATCGCAAAACCAAGTTTGAGTTTAGCATTATATTAATTATCTTGTTTATATTATCCAGAACAAAATGATCTGTCAACATACCTTCCTTCAACAGACGATGAGTTTTATTTATCAACATTTGTACTGAACTACCTCTCTTAGCAAATGTTTCTTTTATCATTTTGTTATTACATGTATTGTTGAGCGCCATTTTAGCAGCTTTAAAGTTTTCCCAGTAATCAATTATGTTCATTGTAACTCCCATGTAAATTGGTACAACCCAATTACTTGGAAAGAATTTATCAGCTATTTCTCTCATTTTAGTTGTATCCAAATGCAGGTAATTTGGTGTGAAGAAGAGGCACACTACTAGCATACTAGCTTGTGTGGCGAGAGCTGATGCCTGATGCTCTGGTATGGTATAAACTGCCAACTGATTGTAAATATCTTCGGATCGTAATTTACCCACTACTTTTTCAATAAATTCAGGATGAATTTGAACACGGCTGGATTAAAGAAATTATTTTACATACAAACTATAAAGCCAGCTATATTATTAATACCTATACCAGTTAGTGTTACATACCTAAAATATTCCACAGGATAATCGGCTGGTCTTTTGCAGTGGAGTTGATCGTAGCCAGTATCCCTCAGAAGTTTACATACATCATCAATATTTGTTTGTGACTGACTTGTGCTATAGCGATAAAATGCAACAAGTAATCTTTCTCTCATGGGCCCAGGAATAAAAAGATCACATAGTAATAGCATCGCACCAAACAAGTATAGAGATTCGCACTGTCAATATTAAACAAATATAAAAAAAAACAAGAAGTTGATTATTTGTAAATATATTAAATTAAAAATACTTTATTCAAACAGGCCTTTACTCATAAGGACTTTTGCTGGAAAGAGCCAGCAATGGACTTGTATGAAAATAAAATGAAATCAACATGAGCTTTTTCCTTTTGGTAGCATAACAATACATAATTAACAGCAACCTCATTATATTCATACTGGCAATATTTAAGTACCCTTTGCGCTTCGCTTGGCTCAGCACTACTGTTGTCTCCATACCTACTATCAACATTAAAATTTATTACTTACTAATAAATTATGTGTACCTACCAAAAGTTGTTTCCCTTCAACATCTTTCATAACAGTTTCAATATTCTGCTGTATAAATGCATTATCTTTTAATTGTTCAATAAATGAATTCAGATCAACTATATACTGGTAAATATTTTCAAATAACAAGTAAAATCGAGATATTAATTCTAAATATTTTTCTTTTAATTCATCATCCAAATCCTGTAGTTTCTAAAATCAGAATCAACAAATTTAATTCAAACACAATTTGTGTTAAGCACAAATTAATGAACATTTCTGGCTTTATTTGTATACAATTTCCATACCAGATTCATGCTGACTTTTTTCTCATGAGAGTCCGACACTTTAAAATAACTGAAGTCCATGATGACATCTTGATACTTTTGTTGAAGTTCTTTGCTATCCAACCTATTGAAAAAAATATATATTCTTAGTGAATACAGCTCATCACAGACCTAGCTATAATATATATTAATATGCCGAGCTATAATATAAATTACAGTACAGTTTGGCGAAGAAACAGAAATATATATTATAGCTGCATGTGCAGTCACTTGAAGATTAGTATTGAAAATATATCGTAATATGCCTTGCTATGATTTATATTAATATATATTATAGCTACGTCTGTGAAGGGCTTAATGTTGCTTATTATTAACTAGCTGTCCCCCACGGTTTCACCCGCATTCCGGGATAAAAAGTAGCCTATGTCCTCCATACCTGGCATATCTGACAAACAATTAGAGATCAATTTTGATAATGGCATAATAATTAATGGAATTCTAAAGAAAATTATATTTTTTCTCTAAGACCTGTAGTTCAGAAGTTGCCCTCACTGGCAGGAAAAAAAAACACCTGTATATTATACTAGCTGTCCCCTGCAGTTTCACCCACATTCCCGGGTTAAAAAGTAGCCTATGTCCTCCATACCATAAGCTATCTGCATGCCAAATTTCATGATGATCCATTGAGCAGTTGAGGCGTGAAGGTGTAACAAACAAACAAACTCACTTTCGCATTTATAATATTAGTTAGGATTACCATTCATTTAAGGATGAGGAGATCCTTATATGAACTGTGTTTGTGCTATTTCAACTGAATTTAACTATTTTGAGACCTGACAAATGTTTCTTGATACGAGTATATAATAATACATTACTTACAGATAAATTGTAGGTTTGTGGTCCTTTAATCTCAGAATTTCGGCAATTATAGCATTGCCATGAGATACTAGCTTTAGCAAGTTTTGAGCACAAAGGTTATCTTCTGCCATAAAAACCTTCATCTTGATAAAATATATGAGCACTTAGTTTTCAGTTGCTTCCCTCCAGATAATGCATATTAATTTACAGCAAGCACAAAAAATATTAAGGAACAAAGATAGTTTGTCGATAACCAAGAGTATTATTAAAATCCATAAAGTACACTGTAAGTAAGGCGCTGATTCCACAGGAAAAGTTCTAGAGTTCCAAGTTCTGTATTCAATTCACTGCTATACACACAGCGAGCAAGCAGCCTAGTTCTAAAAGAAAATGGGCTTTGTATGGAGCTTTTACATATCACTGGAGCTTGTCCCATTGGCGGCTAGCAATATTTTCTGTTTTCTATCTATTATGCGTGTCAGACACTTAGGCCGGCCACATCAGGGTCATTTCACTTCATATATTCAAATATTTCTATGAAATAAAATATGGTACTAAAAGTTAAGTACATTTCCGTTAGATGGAACTATATACAATTGAAAATAAGAAAATCCATTTAAAGAATTTTACTCACCATTTAAGTATGAAAAAATCATAAAAGTAACAAAAATAACCTTTTCCCCTATTTATTTTTCCAAAATAATTAGTTTTTATTTATGTTGAGTATTTTTTGCCAATGTTCACACCTGATACCAAACGTTTTGTTCACGCAGAATGTGGAACTTTATTTAAACTTTATTTCATAGTAATAAATATTTATCAACCTTTAAAGTCAGGTTAAGTTAATTGAGTTAATCTTATTTTATAAGGATATAAACCAAAGTTGATCCAAATGCTACAAAACACTTGAAATTGTACTAGTATTTTATATAGATAAGTAACAATATTGCGAATAACGTAACGTGATTCCGCCATCTTGTCATGCTGTCAAGTCTTTTTTTGACATTGACAAGAAATATTTCAAATCAAATTAGCGATGGGTAACTAGCTATGTGTGGTGTAAAAGCCAGCTAGCTTGTCAGCTATTTTGGCTATTTGGCTATTTAGCTAGAGCGGCGGCGGCTTAGCTAGTTGAATAACGTTCAACTGCGATCCGAGTTCGATCCTCGCCGCTGCAACAAGTATAGTTTAGATGATAATATAATAAATTAATGTAATGATATATTTTTTTAAATTACTTTATATTTTATTGTATACTCTTTTGAAAAGAAACGACTTTCATAGGGCATACGTATTACTAATAAAAACATCGAAAATCAACAATAACGTCATCTTTATACATGGATATGAACTAAAAGCTTTCACAGTACATAGACTCAGTCTTTAGTTGTAGGCTATGTAGATTATAGTAAACCATAGATGTCGCGCTGCTTCAGATGAATAAAACGATTTTAAATTAAAAAAATTGGTTTGAAATTCGAAATAATAATAACGACATGCTCTCGAATTTTACACTTTCGGGACTCGCACTACTACTCAGTTTCGCAGTGAGCGCACGCACATACAGCTACCGGCTACTCAGCTAGATTGGCTTTGGCTAGCCGGCCAGCTACCGGCTAGTGGCGGCTAGAATGGCTTTGGCTAGCCGGCCAGCTACCCGCTAGTGGCGGCTAGTGACCTGTGGCGGCTAGGCGGCTACCCGCTGTGTGGGACGTAAACTTCTCGTAATGAGGAAGATTTCTTATGATACCTCTATGGTCAAAATACTTGTCAAATCGTGCACTTAAGGTTCAAATTGGTTCGAATTGTCAACAGTTAGATGGGTAAGAAAACTCCTAATTCTTTCTAGCTAGCCAGTAGCCTGTAGCCATCCAGTAGCCAATAGCAGTGTTCGGAACCGTACGATAATTATCGTACATGTGCGATAATTTCATAACTACGTACGATGGTACACGACTATCGTACGCAGATTGTACGATAATTTCCATTCTGATGAAAAATTTGATGATTACACAGATTTACACAGATATTGCGTATTTTTGTTCCTCTTTGACGGAAAAGATTAAAAATTTTATATAAAATGTTAAGTTTCATTAATATTTGTGTATTTTGTTCTCGCAAATATAGATAGAATCTATTTAGTTAAACTTTTAAAAAATATGCTTGTTTTCATGTCTCTATCCTTTAACATTATTTTCTTCTTTATAAATTCGAAATGTTGACGCGTTCATCACACTCGAAGTGGACGAGGGCTCAGCTCTCTGTGCCATACGTCGAATATTTAATTTGAATTATTATTCTTTTTTCCATTTAAAAATTACAAGTTTACAAGATAAGTTTAACTAAAGCCTTCGCAACATATTATTGTCACGTTTCATATGATTTTTTAAATTATTTTAGCCATTTTCCAGATGGATACGATAATTTTGATCCATATACGATAATTTTACGGCCCTGGTACGATAGCTGCCTGGCTTCAGGTTGTGAACACTGCATAGCCAATTATCGTGTGGACAGATAACATAGCCGTGGCTATTTTGTGAATAGCCGCTTTTTGGCTAGTTATTAGAATAGCTACCCATCTCTAATCAAATTTCAATTCATTCCGTTACTTGTGTTCCGTGAATGTACTCCGTTTGTGTTTTGGTGATATTCTACAACGAGCTGATGCCCTCTTGGACTCCGAAGACCCTGCTTACACGATTTGACCCCCGCATTGCCTACTGGACCCTGATTTGCCTTACGTTTTGGACACTGTTGATTGTTAGAACAAACATGGCTGGTTCTGTAAGAAGTTGTTGTGTCCCGAAATGTGGCAAAACCCGTAAGTAATATTGTAGAACTACTATTCATTATCAGATCTTACGATATTATCCAACCACTAGAGTCAAAATCTCTTCACGTCGGCTCTTCTATGTGTTAATACATATATATCAACTCATTTGAGGTTATGTTTGTTACTTATGATGTTGCAAGACACGTGTGATTAAAAGTATGTTTGTATTCCCTTCCATGTAGAATCGAATAGTCTACAAAGCATAAGTCTTTTGTATCAGGTACTAGGAATAATACCCAGTAAAACTAAATGACCACGTGCTGTTTAGAAACGTGAGAAAATGAGATAGGAGCAATTCGCCTTATGCTTGTTACGTATGTTAGATGACAGAGTGAGTAAATATATGCGTATTCGCTTCCAAGTAGGATCTATAAATAGTCTACAAAGCATGTCTTTTGTGTCAGGTGATCCACCAGGAATGATACCCATTAACCCTAGAAAGATAATCATATTTTAGAGTACGTTAAAGATAATCATGCGTAAAATATACGCATGAATTTTGACAGGCTATAAAATTTTGTTTTACATGCTGGTATTACAATAGCTATTTGATATTGTTTTTCTATACATTAAAGAATAATAAAAACAATGATTTATGTGTATATAATAATTAATCATATTAAAATTAAGCAAAAACTTTGAGCCTCTGCAAAAATCATCAAAAAGTAGAAACTAATTTTTAAAAATGAACAGTAAACAATTTTATTCTAATAGTCAGTAATTTTAACGAATATTCAGCAATTTTAAGATACAGCCTATTATAAAAGCACACGTAATGACTTATAAATCAGTCAGATGCAGTTTAGACACAAGTCAACATTATGCTCTCGAAAAATAGCATTTTGTCAATTATTGCACAATGTTTTTGCCTTTCGCCGTTTCTTTGAGGGGCAAAACGCACAGTATAATATGACTTTTTAGCATTGGCTCCTCTGTATTGTTTTCTGTTGCATCAAGGACATCAGGGACATCTTTTGGCAGGATGTTGGAGATAGTCTCCCGGAAATATTTCTATAGAGTAGGGGTTTCCAATCAATTGCCCATAAACGGTTATCTTTGAGCTAGGCTAAGATTTTTCATGTATTTTTTCCGGCTGAGAACCTTGTCGCCTTTACTGAAAACATTGCGGCTGGAAATAATGCAACTAATGCAAGCTATACTTATCATTCCATAGAATACCAATAACCATATATGCCATCGATTCGACTTTCTGCTACATGACATCAGAGCAAATTTTCACCAGGACCCGGGTCTTCTCTCCTTTCCTCATTTATGAAAGCCTCTTTTCACGTCATTTTCAATATCGTGATGTGCAGTTTCACTATCTGAGTCGTTACTAATATGTTCGCCATCACTCTCTAAAAGAGTAGCGAGAATTCGCTCTTCTCCCATATTTCGACTCCCAATCTTAGCGTTGATGGGCCAAAATATTTATAGAAACATGAACAGTACAGTAACAATGCAAAAACTACACAACAATAACTTACAAATAAAAAACAACACGATTTGTCAAAGAAGTTGAAATCTTAAAAGTCACGTTAAAGATAATCTTGCGTATTTTTTACTCCTCCATCGTTATATTTCGAAATTGGTGGCACTTACCTCAGCAAAACGGTCACCTTACGCATGCTCCAAGCTACGAGTGAGATTATCGAAACCCTCAGCGCCAGATTCGCGCAAATAAAAAAAATACAGCAATATTTCGATCGCGCATGCGTATTTTTTACGCAGATTATCTTTCTAGGGTTAAACCTAAATTACCACATGCTGTGAAGAATGACATAGGAGCAATTCGCCACAATTTTTGAAGTTTTTAATACATTCACTTGTGCAGAATTCATAAAATGTATATATAACATTTTTTTTAAAAGATCTTTTTGCTTTGTAAACCAAAGTACCTTTTGAATTGTGGAGGCATTGCTCCTATGGCATTTTACATTGAGGTAGACAAGGACATTCTGCATTGTCAACCTCCTGATCCTAATTCATCATCAAGTTTTCCATATGTTGTTATGTGCAATGTAAAAACATAATGTATTAAACTCTGTGAAAGCATTATATTAATATTATAAATACAAAAGTAACTCGAGTAACAGCAGATCAGATAAAAAAAGTTGGTTATAAAGTTACTTTAGGTAGTGGAATAGGACATAGGCTACTTTATATTTTGGAAACAGCGGGGGATAGCTAGTATATTGTATTTATACTTGTGTGTTATCTAGAATTAAATTGCAAAATATAATTTATTTTTCTTATTTTTACCATACAGGTGCAGACAACATTGTGCTCCATGCTTTTCCAGACCCAGAAAAAGACAAAGAAAGATTTAGCACTTGGGTGAAAGCTGTTGGAGGAAACATATCCTCATTAACAAATGAGTTTATTTATAAAAATCGCAAAATCTGCCATGACCATTTTGAAGAGAAATATTTAACCTGGACTAGAAGATTAGCTGATAGAGCTGTACCAACCCTACGCATGCCTGGTATGTTTCTCATATATTAAAAGTAGGTTATTATAAATCAAATAGTTGGTGAAATAGGAGATGAATGATAATGTAGTTAAAATGTATAAATAGTCTTCATTACAAAAAAAAATGTAGTATTATAAAACAGAAAGATTAAGTTCAAACAATCCATGAGTGGAAGGAATGCAGTCGTTGTATGGTTTTTTTTTACATTTAATATGACTTTCAGGACATCAAATACAAACAGAGGTTATGAGAGACATAACAAATATTGATAGAGCAGCCACTAATTTGCCTATCATTGCTTCTACTTCTACCAGTTATATGGAGCCAGTTATTGCATCTACTTCGGCTAGCCATATGGAACCTATGGCCACTTCTACTTCGGCTATGGTGGCCTTCACTTCCGAAATAACAGGTGATTATTGCATTATCTCTACAATACAAATAAATAAAATTAAAGCGTCTGTTTGTAATGTGATGTAAAAATAACAGCTATTTACTATAAATGCACATGAATGTTTATACAGTTCTTATACCAAAAACCAAATATAATTTTTGTCTGTCTGTTTGCTCCGGCTAATATCTGGATTTAGACAGGACATTCACAGGGAGATAGCTGATATTTTAAGGAAGGCTATTTTTATTTTAAAAGGATAAGGGTTCTGTGCAAAAAAATTAAAACCGTACGTGGGTTAAACCGCGGTGTTGGCTAGTTTCACATATTTCTCAAATTCAAAAAGTAATTATTCAGTTTAGGCTCTGATAAGGTACTTATGACTCTACACCGGTTCCAAATACAACTTGAATTGAGAAGACTCCGGCAAGAAACTCAGCAAGTCTTCATTTCGTTTTAGTGTTTGTTTGTAAATACATACGAAACATAATTACACCCACTCAGACTCTGGTCATACAGATATTGCCAAACATCAATCTCTTTTTCTCTCTAACACATTTTGACCTTAGTATTTTTTTGTTTGTATGAGTGTCCCCAATCGATGTATATATCGATAAATCATCGTGCGCCACCATTTTATAAAAATAAACAAAATGGCGCCTGATGAGTGCCAGGCTTCGAACAAAAATCTTCGAACCCTTTGCACTGTTCCATACTAATGAACATTTTGACGTATACGAGATAAGGCACAGTAAATTCAGTTGGAGTTTCCGAATACTGATGTTTCTATTTTTTTAATTTTACGGACCACAGTACCTTAAATGAACATTAAAGTAGAGAAAATCTTTGCAAAAACACCTCTTGTGTATGAAATTTCGAGCTTGGGCCAATTCAACGCTGGTGAGAGTATTTTCATAAATGTACTGAGACGGTAACGTTAAAATCTTAAATTCCTTAAATCTTTTTCGTAGTGATTCGCAATCGGATTCTGAAAGTTCTTTCACTAATAGGAGGCTACATTATCCCCGAGTGCTATAGGCTACTTATCATCCCAAGAAAGAGGGCGAAACCGTGAGGGACCGCTAGTTATTTTTTTTTTCATAATTTCAGATATAACATCAACAACATCTACACAGCCTCAAAAAAACCCACAGCAATCATCTTCAATTAAAGAAACTGCTGTCGAATTATCAAAGATAAAACAAAGAGGTAATTTCATTAATATTACTGATTGAAGGCTATGATAGCTCAGTGGTAACTACGTGAAAAGGACCCGGAATCAAATCAAATCCTTCATAGCTTGAGCTTTCGGCGAAGGAAAACATCGTATGGAACCCATAGCATGGTATTTTGTAGTACCCGCCTGCCTGGCTACCACCCTCAAGTTGAAAATCGTCGTCAAGCCCCTACCAGTGTGTTCCGATAGCTGCACTTGAGAGATCCATTCTAGACTTTGTTTGCTTACCACCTTCAGCCACATAATTACTGACCATGGTGAGATAGTTATGTAGTTAACATAAAACAATACAGTACATGTTTATACATATACCCTGTTACGGTGTTGCAAAAGCTTATAATAATTAATAATTATACATTACATTAATATATATAGCGAAAAAGCTCTATAATAAACTACCAGTCATTGAAAAACTTAAAAATTACACTCATCAAGCATAGGTTAAGCGAGATCCTCATAAATAAATGTTATTATACCATTGATGAGTATTTTAAAGACGATTTCAGATAAATACCCATATTATTGTTTTGTGTTGATACAATGTTATTTGACATGTTATTATTTTTATTTTGTGTGACTGGCTTAACCTTATAATCTGACTTCATATAATTCTTATGCTATTTTTTTAATGAAATCATTTAAAAGTATCTAATAATAGGATAATGAATTGATTGATTTTAAATTTGTAAATGTTTTTAATAATTGCACGCCTATTATAGGTATATTACAGTGGAACTCCTACATGTTAACATCTTTTATATATTGTACCTGTAGTAACGCAATAAATATTTTGATATGATTTGATATTTTCTCATTACCTAAACATTATATATTTATTATCGCACAATGTACACACAATATAAGTTTGATGCAAAACGTAAATATATTTATAATAATTATTACATTAATAGATATAATCTTATTAACTAAACATTATAATATTTATTATTGCACAATGTGAACACAATATAAGTAATCCAACACAGTATTTTCAAAATAAAAAATATAGTTTATTGTCACCCGCAGTTTCTCCCTCATTCCCGGGATAAAAATTAACATAGCTGACTTTGACATTACTTTTTTCAGGAGCCATTTTTATAGATGACAAAAAAGCTCTTGTGCAAAAGCTTAAGAAAATTACGAAAAAAAAGGAAAAATATGCAATTCGTCTGAAAAAAGCCTTGAAATTATCAGAAAATGTTACATTCCAGCGAACATTGAACAAATTTACCAGTCTTGCTGCAATCTTTTTGGCAATGCAATTCAGGGAAGTTCCAAAAAAAAAGATGGGAAGAAGATTCACCGACCAAGAAAAAATTATGGCTTTAAGCATATATAAACAAGGACCAAAATGCTACAGAATGCTGAGCAAAATTTTTGTTTTGCCATCACCTCTCACACTGAGCAGGCTAATTGCGCAGGCTGATTTAAGAGCCGGAATAAACAAAAAGCTTTTTAATGTAATGAAGAAAAAAATTAAATTCATGAAAACTGATGACAAGCTGTGCAGCTTATTGTTTGATGAAGTTTCTATTACCCCTCATTTTGAATATAATCAAAGAAAAGACCAAATATCGGGTTTTGTGACAAATGGTATATCCACCGAGAATAAAATTGCTGATCATGCCTTAGTGTTTATGGTAAGGGGAGTTCTCCGTAACTATAAACAACCCGTTGCATACACATTTTGCTCTGGTAGCACTAAGAAAGAAGAGCTGGCGGTTCTCATAAAATCTGTCATAAGAGAACTTCACAGTGTGGGATTACGTGTCCTAACTACTATATGTGACCAAGGTGCCTCTAATGTTAGCTGCATTAACTACTTGATTGCGGAAACAAAGGCAAATTATATGAGAAAAAATGAACAATTAAAAAGAGATGTCTTTGAAGTAGATGGTCAGGAGGTGATACCTTTGTTTGACCTGCCGCATCTTATCAAAGGTGTCAGGAATAATCTTTTGGATAAGAATTTGAAATGCGTAATTGACGGAATACCGAAACTTGCAAAGTGGGACCACATAATTCAATTACACCAGCAAAATCCTTCATATTCAGGAATTAAATTAATTAAAAACCTCACTGAAGACCACATTAAACCAGATCATTGTAAAATGAAGGTAAAATTTGCGACGCAAATATTTAGTCAGAAGGTTGCAAGTACAATGGGATTTTTAGCAGGTGAGTTTCTTTACTTTCTAATTGGATTAATACGCAAAAGCTTTCACTCCGTTTTGTAGCCTATTGGGTGTGAGATTTGGCATTGTTAAAAATTATTAGGAAGAAGAAGTGCATAAAGCTAATGCATTAGAAATACTTTGACGGGCCAGCTGGCGCAGTTGGTTACAATTCCACCTATCGCGCTGCAGGTCGTGGGTTCGATTCCCACACAGGACATGCATTTGTGTGCATGAGCATGTCGGTATGTCCTGAGTCTGGGTTTAATTATTATGTATGTGTTTACAAACAAAAACTAGTATATGTATTATATCAGTTATCTGGTTTCGATAGTACAAGCCCTGCTTAGTTTGGGATCAGATGACCGTGTGTGAGGAATGACACACGATATTTATCATTTTAATAAAAAAAAACACATATGAATATACTCTGTCAAACTTATTTGTTTTTAATATTATTTGGCTATAGTCTTACTGAATATCAAACAATTTATTTTTAGCCACAATGTGCGTCGATTTTTGATGAATAAATGTATTTTCTTTCTTTCTTTCTTTCTTTCTTCAACATTTATTTATTGAAACTTAAAAAAAATATATTCGAATTTCAACTCATGGGCGACCACTATGGATAATTATTTAACCAATAGGCCATATTAACTTATTTTTGTTATTTTCAGGGATCAATTATTTACCGAAGGAATGTCAACAAACTGCAGATGTGTTATTATTCTTCGACGAGCTGTTCGATTCATTAAATGGAAGTCGAGAAAATTCGAAAAAAAGAAGTGGAAAACCTTTTCTACGTGCCGTCACACCAAACTCCGACCACCATACTTTGTGGGCAAAATCAAAAAAAGTTTTAAGTACAATAAAATATTTAAAAAATAATAAAGAGGTGACCATACCATCAATTACTAACTGGTTACATACTGTTAAAAATGTCGAATATTTAACGGATATCTTATTTAATAAATATAATATTAAGTCCATTTGGATGAGACATTTTAACCAGGATCCACTCGAGAATTTCTTCGGAGCTATTCGAAGTCATGGGTATAGAAATATAAGCCCATCCCCGGCAGGCTTCGAAATAGCATTCGCATCATTGCTAATAAGTAATTTAACTGGAGCACACTCGCCGGGGTCAAATTGTGAAAAAGATGATTGTAAAAACATGTTTAAATCTATGAACGCACTGTTTAAATTATCAAAAAAGGAGACATCCCAACATATAAACATAAACTATATGCAAGAAAATATATTCGTTGATTTTGAATGTAAAATTAAAGACCCAAGAATATTGGCACAATTGCAGTATGTAACCGGTTACTTGTTAAAACAATTAAAAAAAAATGTATTTCGCAACTGCATCTCTTGTAAAGAAATTTTTTATAATAAAAACAAAGATAGTGAATACCTTAGGGCTAGGGAATTCATTAAAAATAAACAATATTTAGAATATCCAACGGATAATTTGATAAAAATGTTTTCAGAAATCCAGGACGTATTAATGTGGGTATTAAAAAATCAAAGTAAAACTCATAGTGTAAAAGACTTCGCCAAGACAATTTTATACATCGAAGTTAACACAAATTTCATGAATAACTGTGAAGAACATAAGAAAAAGAACATCGAATTTTTATTTGATTTAGGCTGTAGATTTTTTTTATTCAATTGGTGTAAAGATACCAACAATGTAATGAAAGGACGTTTAAGAGATGCAGTTGCAGGTGACATAATACAAAATCTTGCACTAGATTATGTAAGAAGACGAAGAAAACTCAAATAAATTATAAAACTAAACTCTATGTTTTTATTAAATTACACATATCTTTATACCTGTAATTTCCAAATGTGCTGATAAAACATTAATGATTTTAATGTTTTATCAGCACATTTGGAAATGGCATTAAAAATAGATTTAAGTTTATAGGCGAAAGCCAGAACCACGCTCAACCCATCATTCAGTTCAGTCCATTAACGTTAGATGGCGCCAAGGTTATTATTTTGACTGATGTCTCTATCTCCAGTATATAAGTTACTCTATGGGCCACATACTATACTTTAGAGGTGGGTAGCTATTCTAATAACTAGCCAAAAAACGGCTAGACACAAAATAGCCACGGCTATGTTATCTGTCAACACGATAATTGGCTATTGGCTACTGGGTGGCTACTGGCTACAGGATGGCTACTGGCTACTTGCTAGCTAGAAAGAATGAGGAGTTTTCTTACCTGCCTAACTGTTGATAATTCGAACCAATTTGAACCTTAAGTGCACGTATTGACAAGTATTTTGACCATAGAGGTATCATAAGAATTCTCCTCATTACGAGAAGTTTACGTCACACACAGCGGGTAGCCGCCTAGCCGCCACAGGTCTCTAGCCGCCACTAGCTGGCCGGCTAGCCAAAGCCATTCTAGCCGCCACTAACCGGTAGCTGGCCGGCTAGCCAAAGCCAATCTAGCCGAGTAGCCGGTAGCTGTGAGTGCGTGCGTGTAGTCAAATAGCCAAATAGCCAAAATAGCTGACTAACTAGCTGGCTTTTACACCACATATAGCCGGCTAGCTAAGCTATTGAAATTTCGGCTAGTTACCCATCGCTACTATACTTTTTATTATTATTAAGTCGATGATACTTTTCAGGATTAGAAGGTATCGGTGACAGTTCACTTTTGACAATTATAGTCATGAGCCTTAACGATATCCAATCGATTTTTTTGTTGTATCGAGAAAGTTAATAAAGAAAGTCTAATCGATTTTCATTTTAGTGCTTTTATTTTCCAAATTATATTTCCTTATCACTGTCTTACTGCTTAATACCGCCTCGTGTGTAATTACCAACTTTGCACACATGTATCAAACTGTACTATTATCGTTGTTCTTAATTTCAGATAATTATTACAGGATTTATGAGAAATTATGTTTGTTAATTGTTATTTACCTAGTAATGTACGAATATTCTCTCTGTCTTTGATACCGTAGCGATATATCGTATTTTTTGGTAAACTTTATTTCACATAGGATGAGTCAAGGTCAAGGGTTTTTTACCAATATCTAGTGAAATTCCATTTGATTACTCTGAAATAGTACTCACAATATTTCATGAAACCTCGATCTATCATAGTATTCCTTTATTATATCGAAATGAACATTAACCATTGAGAAATCTAATAAAATACCATGTGTCACCGACCTCATGTTATTTGAAAACTACTATAATTAAAAATATTTCGATATTGATAAACCTATTCAAAAATAATCGATATAACATATATCGATACTTTTTTGAATTTTCCTATCGATCAAGCATTGTCAATCACTATAGATAAATGTTCCGTTTCATGCAGCAAGTATTTTAAGGATATCCTATTTCTTATTTTTTTAAATTATCATGCTATGTTAATATGCTGAAATTATTTCTTAGTTATGTATAGCGATATATATTGTATTTTTGCACTGATATAAAATGGAAATTAAAATATTTTTTTGTAAAATATTATATTAGTTACTCGCAAGTAGTATGAGTGAACCGGAAAATGTGAACTGTCACCGATATCTTCTAACGCTTCTAATCCAGCCAGAACAGTGTTCGCAACCGTACGATAATTATCGTACATGTACGCACGGCTACAGATCAAGCTATACATTTCCAATATAAGCTGACCTCCCATTGCAGGGAAATCCTATACAATGCGAGATCAGCTTATACTGGAAATGTATAGCTTGATGTGTTGCCGTGTGTACGATAATTTCATAACTACGTACGATGTATATTGGTACACGACTATCGTACGAAGATTGTACGATAATTTCCATTCTGATGAAATATCGTCATTCGATGTGGTGGAGTATTGGCAGTTATTGTCTTTTCGAATTTGTATATAAAATATTAAGTTTCATTAATATTTGTGTATTCTGTTCTCGCAAATATAAAATCTATTCAGTTAAACTTTTAAAAAATATGCTTGTTTTCATGTGTCTCTCTATCCTTTAACATTATTTTCTTCTTTATAAATTCGATATTTTGGCGCAAACTATTTTATTTTCCATTTAAAAAACAAGTTTACAAGATTTAAACTATAAAGTATTTGCAACATATTATTGTCACGTTTCATATGATTTTTTAAAGTATTTTACCCATTTTCCTGATGGATACGATAATTTTGATCCATATACGAGCATATACGATAATTTTACGGCCCTGGTACTATAGCTGCCTGGCTTCAGGTTGTGAACACTGATGTACTGTGATATCTAACTCGGTACGCAAATTTATTGCTGTGAGCACTGCATAGATGATTATTATACTAGCGTAGAGCACTGTGAGCGAGAGCGATATTTCCAATTCGGAATGTAGCTTTAGTAAGCTCATATTTACTGAGAATTATTTTGATTGATATCTCTTCAGTTAGTTCCAATTCAGTTAGTTCAGTAGCAAAGAGAATATAACGCTACGCTAATTCAGTACATAGTCTGCTGTTTCCTGTTTCAATAAATGTGATTTGTTATCTAAACTACCTAATAAAATGGCTCCTTCGTTATTTAGCTATGAAACCCTTGTACACGCTATGGCTGGGGCCACGGTATGGATCTTTTATTTGTATATAAAATTTCGCTGAGCCATCAGTTATTTATCATAGCTCTACGTCTGTAATTGTTTCAGGGCAGTGTAGTAGGCATGGCTGTTTTTTATCCATTGGATACTCTACGATCAAGAATACAGGGTGAGATATATCTTTATATTAAATATTTTAAAACTGAAGTGTAATGTGGTGAAGTGTAGTGGCACCAAAACATGACCGACCCCCAATAGATGAACGTTCGACCGAAAATTAAAAAAATATAATATAATCCCTAAATTTACATGTTTGCAATATTTTTTCCCCATAAGGCAATATTTTTTCTTCCATATTCCTTAACAACATTGACAATGACAGTCCAGACGCGCTTGCGGTGAATTTTTTATGTGTATGTTACCCGCCAAAAATCGGTTTTATATGGAAACCTTCTAACGGTAAGTCCCTCCAAATTTAGGAACATTGTCAGCATATAGAAAGAATTAATGTCATATTAGAGCAGTTTTGGTTGGAATAAAATCTTGATATATTCTGCTTTCAATAACTTTATATATATTATTACATTATTTACCGTTTTTTAGAGAAATTTACTGTTCAAGTAATGGATTAAATTTTGTTCACTTGATCCAATAGATGACCGGCATTCAACTAATGGAAAAAGGTCTAATTTTTATACCCATTAAAATCTATAACGTAAGGATTAAACACCAAAACAAAAATACTCAAATGAATTTTATTAAAGGGGTACGAACTTTTTTGTATGGGAGCTGGCATAGCCACCCGCCGCCATTTTGATTTTTTTTCAATGTGGCGGCGCACGGTGTAAGTGATATATTTGGGTAGAGGACACTTATACAAACAAAAAATGTTAAGCAATATGGTGACCTAAAGTGTCACGTTTCCGAGATATTTGGAGGTAAAGATCGCCATATGAGAATAACGACAATCATTAAAAATGTACTTATTACGTGTTTATATGCATTAGATTGTATTCAAATAATAGTTCCCAGGTTGATTTTACTTTTTATTAGAATATAGCAAAACAAATAGCACGAAAAAACAATATTCATTTATTGGTTACCTACTAAACTGCATCGCTATATTCGCAATGAAACACAATGTTGTCAAGTAGCTCGGATCGTAGTGGTTAACTTGTTTTCCATGTCTCCGTTATTAAACAAAAATGACAATACTTGTCTTTAAATGGGTGGTTTTGAATTACTTAGCTATTTTAAAAGAGTCTACTCATTAATAAAAAATAAAAATACATGTTTTATTTTTAGATATTTTTTTTATAGAAAAAAATAAAGTTATGACGATCCAAAGTTTTCTCAAAATTACGAAATCGTTGGTCATACCGCGCACCAATGCGCTCCGTCACATAGCTGTCAACAACCGAGAATTTTAGATACTGCCTATGTATGTGAAAACACAAACATCATTCAAATTAAATATCCTATACATAACTATAGGTATTCTTACCGTTTAAAATTTATAAAATTAAGCCACAAAAATACAGTAACTCACTTTTTTTATTAACTCAATTATAAACATACTCATCGTATCACAATTCTAACATATGCATCGTTGTAACACTTTAAAACCTTAAGGCTAATTTAAAATCATATTGAACTGAATATTGCAGTTTATTGACAACTTATTATTTGGTTCTGAATAACACACTTCCAGTGATCTGCAACCACAGAGCGCACAGTTGGGTGGGGTGGCGGGCGCCGCGCGGCATCTTGTGTGAGGCAGAATTCGAGGCCCTCCATTGATCAAACTGATAGTGTACTCCAGAGAGTTCCATAATTATTCAATTTTAAAAATATTTTGTATCACCCAGAAACGACTGTTGATCTTCTAAAACGTTGCCCTAGCAACCAGTAACCAGAGAATATTTTTTTTCATAATCAGAAATTATTTCAAATTAGTTGACATGAAGTATTAAGCTGAACGCACACCTAAACACATCGTAGCAATATTTCTTTTATTCTTTGTATGAAATTGAAAGAGAAGGGAAGAGAGGTTTCGTATAAGGACGCTTCCACACGTCAGACAATCGGTAGTCCAATTGTCATTCCGATTCGAGGCCTTTAGAGCGGTTTTGTAAGATGAGTGCTTTGTTAGTAAGGAATTCAAATGAGAAGAACATTTGAATGTCTCTCAGTGCGACTTGAGGCCTTTAAAGCGGCTTTGTAAAACGAGTGCTTTGGTAGTAAGGAATTCAAATGAGAAGAACATTTGAATCTCTCTCAGTTCGACTTGAGGCTTTTAGGGCGGTTTTGTAGGATGTGTGCTTTGGTAGTAAGGAATTCAAATGCGAAGAACATTTAAATCTCTCAAATCGAAAGAATTTATTCTCTTATAAAATTGGATCCACCGACTGACATCAGAGCGAAATAGTGAATTATAGAGTTTATTTCTAGGATGGGTTCGACGTTTATTTCTAGGAAACGTTTGACTTGGTTAAAAACCCTTACCGTCTTATTAATAAATAAGGTGTAAGTCAAGTATAGTTAAACCTAGGATTAAAATATATCCGTCACTTTCTAATGTCATATAAACAAAAAGGGATGAGGCTATCTTAATACCTGGTTATTCCAAGACTAACTTACACCTTATTTATTAATAAGGGGGTTAAGGTTTTTAACCAAGTCAAACGTTTTAAAAAGCTATCCTGTTTTCTGCTTACAAAGCTGACATTCAAATTTTCTTCTCTTTCCGAAATAAAGTCGGCCGGCGATTGTATGATGCGTGCGAGCTGCCTAATGTATTGTTAATAATTATTGAAAGATATGTTTCCTCCTTAGTGAAAATGAAAAATATAATTTATTTTAGAAGATTTTAATTAAATGACAGATTCGATTCAATGACCAGTGGCGTGCACAGTTTTCGGAGGAGGTAGGCAATCAAGTACTAGGAGAGTTTTATTGTATATTATCGGTGGTATTTTATCCAATAAAGCCCACGTGCACTAGTGAAATGAAATGAATTATGTGTATCGTGATTTTACAAGTTGTCTCAAAAAGTTCGTAAAAAGTTTTAGTACAGTGACCACCATTTTACTAAAACACGACTGAACGGTGACTGATAATTTGATAATGCGGACTATGTAAAAGTTAATGTGCGGACTAGGTATTGAAAGTAATATTATAAATAAAATGTATGCGACTGAAGGACTTTGTGTCCATGGTCATGAACAAATATTAAAAAAAGCCAAACTAGGGTTTCCAGCGTCGGTTGAATCGATCGATTTTTAATCAATATTCGATCTTTTAAATCGTCTTTGGAGAAACGGATCGATCTTAAGATCGCCACGAAATTAAAATATCGGAAATCGATTTTAACGAGACCATAATATTCCATTTCGAATTTTCGAATCGATTATTTTTTGCAGTATTATGTTAAATATTACAGTTTTTTTGAATAAATTAGCACAAGTCTCTCATCAATGCCGAAATCGATAGGAGGGCGCCTAAATCGTTGTTTTTCAAAAAAAACTACAGTGTAAGTTTAATCGAATAACGATATTTGTTTAATTATTATTAGTGACCTAATAAACAGTGCATTTTAAAAAAAATATTTTTTGCTACTAATTAACTAAGAAATATATTTTGTATCATAATATAATATAAAATATAAATATTGATTTTCTAAGGATCGACCTTGTATATATTTTTTTTAATCGATATCAGTCACTTCGATTTGAATCTATCGATAATAAATTTTGTCAAAGAACGGTAACCCTATGCAATGCCAGCGAAACCATAAACAAAACAATACAAATAAATTGCGAAGTTATATTTGAGTTGCTCTAACGTTGGTAAACTGTAGTTTTTTTAATTTGGCTGGGTTACTAGTGTCACAACAGAGTAGGTATGGTTACTTTTGGTCCATAAATCGCGAATGTCAAATGTCAGTGTGCTACGCATAGTAAAAACGTGATTTATGCTTTCGTCGTATTATCCTAAAGAAGTGTGTGTGCGTGTATGCATATGCCGAAATCGTTTTAGTGTGCGTGAATTTGTTACACGAACTCGCGAGTGCCTGCGCGGCAAAGTTTGAAATTTTGTATTGAATGTTAGGTTAGAATTTTTATTTAAAATGATTATGTAGTTTAATTGAATCAATATATCATATTATGGAATCTTATGAGGTAAGCATTGCTTATTTGCCTATATGGAATGCACGCCACTGTCCCCAACACTGTTCCTACTGCATATCAATGATATGCTGTCTATTGACGGCATTCATTGCTATGCGGATGACAGTACAGGGGACGCTTATTACACGGGCCGTGCAAATATCCCGCGTTCCGAGGTGGAGGAAAGCCGCGAACGGCTGATGTCTGAAATCGAGAGTACACTAACTAGTGTCTCCGATTGGGGTCGACTAAATGTAGTCCATTTCAACCCCACCAAGACTCAATCCTGCGCGTTCACCGCTAAGAAAACCCCATGGTCTGTGGCTCCACAATTCCAGAACACCTTGAACATCAGTCAAAGCATCGGGATCCTTGGCGTCGACATTTCTAGCGACGTTTTGTTCCGAAGTCACTTGGAAGACAAGGTTAAGCTGGCATCCAAAAAGCTTGGAGTGCTCAATAGAGCGAGGCAGTACTTCACATCGGGGCAAAGGCTGCAACTTTATAAGTCGCAGGTCCGGCCTCATATGGAGTACTGTTGTCATCTATGGGCGGAAGCACCTGGATACCAGCTTGGGCCTTTAGACTCGGTTCAGCGACGTGCCATCAGAATTGTTGACGATCCCAAGCTTACAAGCGGTTTAGAGCCCCTTAGTCTGAGGAGAGACTTTGCCTCCTTATGTGTGTTCTACCGCTTGTATAACGGAGAGTGTTCTAAAGAATTGTTCGACTTGATGCCCACAGCTACTTTCCACCATCGCAACTCTCGTCATCGACGGCGAGTCCATCCTCACATATTGAAACCAGAATTGTTTCGAACTGTGTGGGCTCAAAGGAGTTTTCTTCCGCGGACGCTCAGATTGTGCAATAAGCTCCCCGCCGTGGTTTTCCCATTGGAGTACAGCATGGGGTTCTTCAAAAACGGTGTGAAGATATTTCTTCAGAGTCGGCAACGCGCGAGTGATGCCCCTGGTGTTGCAAGCATTCATAGGCTACGGTAACTGCTTACCATCAGGCGGGCCGTATGCTTGTTTGCCACCTTAGTGGTATAAAAAAAAAGAAAAAAAATAATAATAATTCAAATGTTAGTTCAACTTTTGGGTACAAAACGTTCATAATTAGGGCTCAGTGTTCAACTATAGGGGTAAAACCTAAATTTTCCTACATTTACAATTTTTTTAAAAATATTTGATGATGTAGGATATAATTACTTTAATCCTTCAATTAATAAGGATTTAAGGTATTATTGAAAAAAAAACAACAAGCGCCTATGTCATGAAATGACTGAGTTATAGCTATTTAAAGATGGACAAAACGCTTAAACGTTCATTTATTGGTGCCTCTACCCTACTCTAATCTCGGAAACTACCCGTATGATTTATGATAATATTAAGGTGCAAGACTTCAATGAGAAACATATATAGACAATGTAAAATTATATTATTTTCATTATACAACTGAATGAAGCAAATTTGTTTTATATAGTGACAGACATCAAAGTAAAATATTCAAAATTATTATTCTGTTGTCAGAATTAGCTTTTATAGAACAGTGTACGGATTAGAGGTTTTATATCAAAACTCCAACACCCTCCCTTAATCCGGCACTGTATCTATAAACCAAGATGTGACCTAAGATTGTACACCTACACCCATAAGCTCAAGACAAAATAAAAGTTTCGGCTTCTTCTTTTTTTTAATGCGTCAGCAGGCATATGCTTAGTATCACAGTACTCTAATTTAATTTCTCTATTTTTAACTAAATCTTTTATAAAATTTTATCGAATATTTATATTTTTGGTTCACTTATGGAAATTACTATTTTCAATTAATTTAATAGCACTTTGACTATCTGAATAAACAAGCACTGGACTAACTTCTTTGCTCAACAATTCATATAAACAACTTCTTTAGCTGTTTCTGATATAGCGATATATTCTGCCTCAGCACTACTGATAGCAACGCATTGTTGTTTGCAGGACTGCCAACTAGTTACTGCCCCACCAAGAGTTAAGCAATATCCAGTAAATGATTTTCCGTCCCAATTACTACCCCAATCAGCATCGGAAAATGCTTCTAACTTCATATTTCCAGTCAGTGCTGCATTATCTTTAGTATTTAGTTTTAAATACTAAAGATAATGCAGCAGTACCTTTTAGGCCGCCGTAAACGTGGGGCAACTTGGCGAAGAAATATTAGCCTATGAACCATGGTCTGGGTATTTTTTACCCGGTAGCGCCTCCCGCCGGGTTAAAAATATGAATTACAGTTTAAAAAAACTAAAAAAAACACGCTTTAAAAAGCCCTGCACTAAAAAGTGTTAAATAATTATAAAATTGAACCTAAGTATATTCACTGTCTATCCCGTAAGGGCCTAAATGTAAGCAATTTTTGTAATTATGTTCAATATTTGAATGAAAAGTGTGTGGCGCTTTTCATTTTGTAATTTAAGATATTTCTTCATGATAATGATAATGCTTAGAAATTCTATTGGGTTATAAGGAAAAGCGCCCCACGCTTTTCATTCAAATATTGAACTTAATTACAAAAATTGCTTACATTTAGGCCCTTACGGGATAGACAGTGAATATACTTAGGTTCAATTTTATAATTATTTAACACTTTTTAGTGCAGGGCTTTTTAAAGCGTGTTTTTTTTAGTTTTTTTAAACTGTAATTTATTTTTTATTTTTAGTCAACATAAATTATTCATACCATTTTATTATGTTACTTATACCATATTTTCACCCAATATCACTTTCTTTCACATTTATAATAAGTATTTAGCTTCAGTGCCTACTCTTTGACTCCACCAACAGACTCAGAAAACCATATTTGGCCAAAATGCGCATAATACGATTCCAATACACCCAAACACGGCTAGAATACGATGCTCCACTATGGAGTTCCAGTGCTTACTCTCCTACTCCATCATCAGACCCTGAAAGCTATACATGGTCAAACTTCATTTCATGAAAATTCCAACAAGCCCAAACACGGCTAGAAAACGTTGCTCCGTTATGGAGTTCCAGTGCTTACTCTCCTACTCCATCATCAGACCCTGAAAACCATACATGGTGAAAGTTCATTTTTATGACAATTCCAACAAGCCCAAACACGACTAGGAAACGTTGCTCCGTTATGGAGTTCCAGTGCCTACCTTCCGGATCCATCATCAGATCAGCTCGATGGTACCAAATTATTGTATTGTCATCGGTACTTGATAAGTGTGCAAAATTTCAGTTTAATCTGACGTCTGGAAGTCGATGAAAATTACGTTCGAAGATTCCTTTACATACATTCATACTTACTTACATACATAAAGGTGAAGCTAATAAAAGCGTGTTAAAAAGAGTTATGATGATGATGATGATGATTAGCACTACCCTCAGCCAGTACAACGACCGACCCATGTCCTATACAACCATTCAAGCATCAACCACCATGCAACTAACTTAGTTTATAATGACTGGTACCTGAGTAGTTATATCGGAGTAACCATGGATAAACCAAGGGGTGCGTGGTATATAGGAGTGACACGCTCTGGGATGGGAGAGGACGGCCAGCCAACCGCAGCCAGCTGACCACAATCGACCGACTGTTCAGCCTATAGCCAATATTGGAAAGTGGGAAGACGGGTATCATAGAGAGGGATGAGCGTTGATGTATGTTGAGTGCTGGGGTTTTATTGTCTTCTTTCTTATTTTGATTTTTTGTTCCTGGGTTGGATTTTGTTATATCTCTGTTGTTCATTAAATTAACCTCCTCCATGTACGGGTATAGCTTCTGTGGTTGAGAGGCTCCTTGTTCATTTCAGCTTCGGTATGTGCTTCGATATTTCTTGTTCTGCGTTATTATTCTAGAGTCAATTTGGTTTCCTCAGGCACAACATTCAGCAAGGTTTTTAGTATAGTAGTCAAAATATTCTATATCATGCGCCGATTGATTTTTAAAGTAAATATCTGTTTTCTGGATTTCGATTTTGGTGTACTGTAGGGCCGTACGTAACATGGCCGTAATATATAGGACTGTAGTAGTAACTATTCAGTAATCTGTGACTGTAGTCTATCAGATGTGTGCTTGGAAACTTAAGTATCTTGTTTAATGGGATGAGAAACATCCAGGACATATCTTTTGTGTTCTCGAAAGTATTTTTTGGTTTCCTGGGTGTATGAAGTTCCATGATTTTAATCTGATCATGGATGTGCATTTTATTAATAATTTAATTAGTGTTCAGCCCCATTGTTTTCATCAAGCATAATGTTATATATTATCAGTTTTGTCACGCTAGTTGATAATGTGATGACGTCTTCGTCCATAAATATCGTATTACTAATAAATTACTATAATGGTCGTTAGATCCTTTCGTCATGGATTAAATACAGGTCCTCTGTTTTGATGGGCCAGTTCGCGTGGTTGGTTAAGATTCCACCGCAGGTCGTGGGTTAGATTCCCATCCAGGATATGCATTTGTGTGCATGAACATGTTTGTTTGTCCCAAGTCTGGGTATAATTATGTATATTAAGTATGTATCTTTTTTATACTACTTAGGTAGTAAACAAGCATACGGCCCCTCCTGATGGTAAGCGATGATGTTAATACTAACAAAACGTTAGGGTATGTAGTATATTAGTTAAATTAAGGTGAGGTAACTATTTCTGTTTGTTATGTTATTTTACACTTCGTCCATCAGTAGTGTAGTTAGGTATGGCGAGGTATAGCTCCATTTCCATTTTTCGAACGGGTCCACACTTTTTTGTCCTTAAATGTTTATATAGATCTATTTGTCTTTATTATTGCGCCGACCCCAAATTATTGGGAACAGGGCAGGCAGATGATGATTTCCTTATTATGTATTATATCTTTTAAGTACTGAGATATCAACCGTCCAGATGATTCTTCAATGTCAGAAACTAGAGCGTAGATTTGTGTTACGGATCTGCAATTTTCATCCGTTGTTGTAACAAGTGAAATGTCACAAATTTAACCTGGTTACTGATTGATGCCATCCCGTTGAAAGAGCGTATGGTTTTTCGGTCCATTCCGGTTATTTCTTCTGGGAGTGCAATAATGATGCTTTGAATAGTTTTTTTGCAGTGCTGTTCCATTTACTACATTAAGCCTTACCTCCGCAATATCCTTTCTTAAATCCAGAGTAGATAACCTGATGGGCCTTCATTTCCTCTGCATATATTTGCCTTTTTGATTTGTGGTTTACATAAGTTTGGGGTAGTGTCCTCTCTTTTCAAGTTTCTTACATTTGAATGTCAGAATTAATTATTTGAATAGCTGTTCCTGTGACATATTTGCCTATGTGGTTATGGGACGCCCGTCCCATCAGTGAGCCCCATTTCCGAATACCATCACCTTTCCCATGAGTTTCATGCCTTGATATATATTTAATGAATTGTTGTTGTCCATTTGAGGTGCTTTGTTGTAAAATTATTGTGAATTTTCTTCTTGGATTCTTCTTCTGTCCTATTGAATTCTTGTTTCTTGATTGAGTTTAATGGAATTGATTTGCCACCATTCTTATTCACGGTCAGTGAATTGATACGTTATTATTAGATATTCTTCTATATATAGATATTCTTCTGGGATAAATGATTATGAATGGGGTTGTTGAAATGGCCTATATGATCCCGTTGGGATGATTTTGTTTTCGGTTTGCCAAAACTGTGTGTGCATTCGAGTGCCGTATCTTACTCCTTCCATATCACGTTGTCAGGATTTGTGTTGCATAATATAGTGTAAACATTTTGCCATATTTCAGTGCTGTAGCGTGTGTCTCTCTCTAGTATTATTTTTCCAGAGTATTGAGATCGATTTTCTTTATTAGACTGGATACTTCTATAAATGTCTTGACGCTGACTTGGAGGTTTCATTGGGTATATGTACCTACTGATAAAATGAGGTTAGTTCTTTGTTCTTGTTGGGCGCTGGTTACTATGAGAGGCTGGCTACTCCAGTAAGAACCGTGAATCCGCGGTTTTACAATCTTAATCTAAGCCCTTCAGTAAAGCCCTTGTCATTGCTATTTTTCCAGGTATACTATTTTTTCCTAGTTACATTCCATGTTTATGATTTTTATTGATATATGCATGCGTGCATTAGATGTTGCGTTTTTACTCAAAAGTGTCGTCGGGACATTTTATAGTGGTACTTGTGGTTTTTTCTTGAGTTGTTGTTGTTTCCCATACAGGCCAGGTTACTAAATACGGAAGGTTGAACTATCTTATATCCTGATTTTGTATCAGCTCTATGTCTTCAGATGCTCCATCTTGCAATCGGGTGGTAGCCACACGCTATGAGCTTTTACTTGCCTGTAGGAAAGAGCTTATAGACTAAACTGAAATAAAACTGAGCGATTAAACCTTTTTAGTGGATTTAACTAACAGTTAGGCAAGTATGTATTATTTTATAGAGTAACTTGTAAAATATTGGAAGAACATATTTTGGGACTCGCACTAATACCCCAGCAGCCCCTTTGACCTTTTTTTATTTCAACTACTTGGAAGGTTTACGGCTGTATTGAACGTTTTTTGCTTTGAGTCAATTGCTTATTGCACGTGTTTTTGTCATTCCCCGATGCAGTGTCAAGTACCTAATAAATATTATTTTGTTTGAGTGGTGATATTTTTGTGGTGTTCGTGAGCTTTTTTGTGTTACAAAAGTTAAGTTATTAGGCAACTGAATTGGACGCCAGATGGGAGAGCTTAAGCGATCTGCTAGAGAGCATTTGTGTAGTAAATAAACTTAAGGCTTTGTTGGATTGGGATTAATTTTTGTGCTGTCAAGTTTTAATACTTGTTTTCTGTCGTAATTTTAAGTCGAATGTTGTCCTTCACCGAAACGTAGTTACTTTATAAGAGACTAGCTGTCCCGCACGGTTTCACCCGCACTCCCGAGGGATCGCATCGCAACCAATTCCATCCATGCGCCAAACCTCACCCAAATCCGTTCAGCAGTCCTTGCGCGAAAGAGTAACAAGCATCCATACGTAGGTACAGATTTTCGCGTTTATAATTTTATATACGAGTATATACTAGCTGTCCCGCGCGGTCTCACCCGCGCTCCCGAGGGATCCCATGCTTTCCCGGGACAACAACTATCCCATGTGTTAATGCAGAACACATTTCATCCGTGGGCCAAGCCTCATCCAAATCCGTTCAGCATCTTCCGCGTGCAAGAGCAACAAACATACATCCATACTCACAAACTATAATATTAGTAGGATATAAGTATATATTATATTATATACTATATTATTATATATAGTAAGGATGTAAGCGGAATAAGTTCTGGTATTGTTACTTATGCTAGAATGAACCAATGCATCAATTTAAAAGTTAAAATATTGTGTCGTGTTTTACGTGATAATACTCTAACGGATAAACTGTTTGTCCCTTATTAATGAATATCTCGCACAAAGTTTACACAAGCACTATGTTCACGTTTCCACTGCTTCCGAAGGGATAAGCAAGGATTTCCTAAAGCAAGTGGCAACATATTCCTTCTCTAACAAAACTCATACCTTATAAATTCTATACGATAAACAAATTATATACTGTACATACTACACAAGTAGGCGGCCAATTCAAGATTACATCGATATGTCAGAAGGCTACCTGTCAGCCTTCAGGGTGGACTTTCTACCTAGACCACCCAGCGGTCGGCGCAAGCCACCGTCGCCCATAAACACCAGGCCCAAAGGCAACCAGCTCCAAAGGACAACCACCCGGGGCCTTCAACTCGAGAGTAGCAGTCAGAGGAGAACGTTTTAGCTTATGTAGCTACTAATGTCAGAGGCACACATAATGGTTCTGATATCTATCCCGTCGTATAACTGCCGTCGTCTCAGGTGCTTTTTAGGCAATATTTATCTATATACGAAAAAGTAATAAGGAACGATCTCACCAAGTCTGCTTCATTGGTGACGATCCCGCACGCACGCTCACATACACACACAAAACTCGATGGACATGCGCACGAATCTATGCATCGAGTGCAAACTTAGCAAAGAAAAAAAAAAAAAATCAAAAAAAACGAGAGCCCCTATAGCGCGGCGCTGGGCTGAGGCTGAGCACATGTCTCGGGACACATCCGCTCTCGACGACGGTGCATATTAATAATTGTTTTATTAAATTAATTAATATAACTCAAATATTCTTTTAATCAAAACAAAAATTAGGAACACAAAACCCTTTTACATATCTCACACTAGTCTAATAATAAAAATTGCAAAATAAGAATAAAAATTAATTAAAAAAATTATGCGATAATATTGAATGATGGCCCAAGAACTACTACGAGCGTGAAGGAGGTTTTCGACGACAGGCGCGTGTAGTCTTTTCGACGACTGCACCGGGACTAAAACAATTGCGATCTGTGGAGTGGGTGGGGCGCCCCGAGCGACGGTTTATTCTTTATTTTACTCCCAATGACATAGCGACAGGCTACTAGAAATGAGAAATAAATGTGATGGGTATTATTAATAATATGAACGAAAATGTACTAAGCGCGGTCGATTCGACTACGCGCGCCCGCTTGAAGATTAATAAACTTAGTACCTAATATATTTGATTTCATTAGATCAGCATACTCATAATTGCCATGTTAAGTTACTAACCAATCGTGTTTGCTTCACAGTTGAAGATTCAAATAAACTGCAAGGATCGTCATTGGAGCTTCTCTTGAAACTGGCTAATGAAGAGGGGCTTGATTCTTTGTACCGTGGCTTGTCTCCTGTACTGCAGTCTCTTTCAGTTTCCAATTTTGTATATTTTTATAGTTTCCATGCTCTACGCAGATTAACTTCAAACGAAACCTCTGCTCTAAAAGATTTGATGTTTGGTATTATAGCTGGTAGTATAAATGTCATAATAACATCACCTCTGTGGGTTGTAAATACTAGAATGAAGTTGGAAAAATCATCATACAAAAACATTCTGGAAGGTCTCCTTGATCTCTCTAAAAAGGAAGGTGCTAAAGGTTTGTGGTCAGGTATGCTACCCTCTTTACTTTTGGTATCGAACCCAGCAATTCAATTTATGGTTTATGAATCTATTAAGAGACAGTTACTTTTAAAGGGTCGCTTTGACACTGCCACAGCATTCTTGATTGCAGCATTAGCCAAAGCTGTAGCAACAACTTTGACATATCCTCTGCAACTAATACAATCAAGACTTCGTGCTGGCACCAGTTTGAAACCTCTTTTTAAGGATATGAAATCTAAACCATTTGTAATGTTTCGTGGATTGGAAGCTAAACTCTTGCAGACTGTAATGACAGCTGCCTTGATGTTTTTAATTTACGAGAAACTTGTCCGATTGGTATTAACTATAATGAGAGTAAGATTGAGCAAACATTAAAAGTGTGTATACTCTATTTCACATAAGATGAGTCGTCAAGGTCAAGGGTTTTTTACCAATATCTAGTGAAATTCCATTTGATTACTCTGAAATAATATTCACAATATTTCGTGAAACCTAGCTCTATCATAGTATTCCTTTATTATATCGAAATGAACATTAACCATTGAGAAATTTAATAAAATACCATGTGTCACCGAACTCATGTTATTTGAAATAGACTATAGATACTAGATTAACGCATACGTCAGGGTAAGCTCACATCGAGACGCTACGCGGCGCGCACTATTAAGATTGCGATACAATGGTGCTGATTCTGTTGTTTACAACTAAACTAATTTAGTCTCAATATGTCTCTTTCTAACAAAAAACATAAGAAAAGGATGTAAGAAAGGGGTACGAACATTCTGATTTTTTTTCAATGTCGCGGCGCACTGTGTAAGTGGTATATTTGGGTAGAGGACACTTATACAAACAAAAAATGTTTATCAATATGGTGGCCTAAAGTGTCACGTTTCCGAGATATTTGGAGGTAAAGATCGCAATATGAGAATTACGACAATCATTAAAAATTAACTTATTACGTGTTTATATGCATTAGATTGTATTCAAATAATAGTTCCCAGGTTGATTTAACTATTTATTATAATATAGTAAACAAGGAGCACGACAAAACAATATTCATTAATTGGTTACCTACCGCATCGCAATATTCACAATGAAACACAATGTTGTCAAGTAGCTCGGAAAGTAGTGGTTAACTTGTTTTTCATGTCGCCGTTATTAACCAAAAATGACAATACTGGTCTTAAAATATCATATTACCGAGATATTGGAATATGGATGTATATACAGGTCGTTGTTTTGGTCAGCGACGAGCGACTCAGGGTCGATAATACGAATGATACTGGTGCTAAAAAAAATATAAAAAAAATACTTTATTTTTTTTAAACAATAAAAATTAAAATTTTTTTTTTTTTTAAAATCATGTATTAAGCTAAAGTGTAGACATAATACTCAACGGGAGTACGAGGGAGTAAAGGGGTGGGGCGATGGCGGCTTGCGCCTAGCTCTAGTCTGTCCACGTGCTTAGTAACCATACTTTGCAGAAATTTTATTTCAAATTGAATAAGGTATTTCTCAACATATTTACAGTATTTAATGGAATTAAGTCCATTTTTGGGGAATATATATTTTGTACTACCGCTCCTGGGTCGCTTGTCGCCGACCAAAACAACACCCTGTATAATATGAGACGAATGACAATAGTTTAATGATGATTAAGAACAATTTATGTTCTTGTTTTTAAGCAATAGTGGTCAAATAATATTGCATCACGGTTTTAAAAATAAAATAAAACACATAATAGAAACCAGCCGTGACCTCAAACCTTTAAATAAAAGGTTTTTTTGCACTACTTAGGTAGCAAACAAACATACGGCCCGCCTGATTGTAAGCGAAGAAAACTCCTTTGAGACCGCATAGTTCGATACTATTTTGGTTCCAATGTGTGAGGATGGACTCCCCGTCAATGGCGCGACTTGTGATGGTAGAAGTTAGCCGTAGGCATGTCTGTTATACAAGCGGTAGAACACACATAAGGAGGCAGTCTCTCCTCAGATTGAGGGGCCCTAAGCCGCTTGTGAGCTCGGGTTCGTTGACGATTCTAATGGCACGTCGCTGAACCGAGTCTTAAGTCCCAAACTGGTATCCAGGTAAGAGCAGTACTCCATATAAGGCCGGACTTACGACTTGTAAAGTTGCAGCCTTTGCCCCGATGTGAAGTACTGCTTCGCTCTGTTGAGCACTTCGATTTTTTTGGATGCTAGCTTAACCTTGTCATCTAGACGGCCTATTGACGTCGTTAGAAATGTCGATGCCAAGGATCCCGATGCTTTCACTGATGTCCGTGTTCTGGAATTGTAAAGCCACAGTAAATGGGGTTTTCTTAGCGGTGAACGCGCAGACTTGGGTCTTAGTGGGGTTGAAATGGACTAGGTTTAGTCGACCGTAATCGGAGACACTAGTTAGTGAGCTCTCGATTTCAGACAAGCCGTTCGCGGCTTTCCTCCACCACGAAACGAGGATTATTTGCAATAATAATAATAAATCTTTATTATCAGGCTACTGTGGCCCATAGATAAATACCTCACAAACTAACATAAATATTATAATAAAACATTGTTGTTAGAATAAAACACTTATTTTCGTGGGATCATGTGGCACTTGTCCGCGAAAGCAACGGAACACCACGTTCTGCGGCCAAAAGTCCTCTTCCATGACGAGGTGCAGAAAATATGTTGATACTCGCACCACGAACGACTTGAAGTTGACGTTGCGGCTCGATTCCAACAGCTGCACCCTCAGCGAGTACTTGATTCTTTGGCGATGTCCTCCGCCTTGGTGGCGTAGTGTAGACGAGAAATATACACCGGATTGTTTGGCATGGCAGCACGCATGGTTTGCTTGGGCTCCACTGGAGCTGTGCCGCATCGGTTCTTATTCGTTTTCTGACGGTGCTTCCTGCTTTGCACTATCTCAAGACCGTCATCACAAGCCCGCTTCGATTCCTTTTCAGGCCTGGGCTTCGTATAAGGTGCTGACGTAGTAGACACAGACAGTGGGTTAGTGGGCCAGGTAGGTAGTGCGGCGCGGGCGATGCGCGTCCTCTGTACAATGAATACCGTCAATAGACGGCATTTCATTGATATGCAGCAGGAACAGTGTTGGGGACAGTACAGACCCTTGCGGGACGCCAGCATTTATATCTCTCAGCTCTTATGCATCTGCTGGACAGAAAATTGGCGACCCATTTGCATAGTCCCTCGGGAAGCCCATATGCTGGTAACTTCGTTAGAAGACAGCGGTGCCAGACCCAATCGAACGCCTTCGCCACCTTGACTCTCGATGGCAAGTGACCACACGGCTGGTGACCTTCTAGGAAGCCATATTGTCGGTCACTCAACAAATCGTGATCCTCTAGGTATCTCAAGAGTTGCGTGTTGATCACTCGATACATGACATTGGAGATAATGGAAGGTGATAGCAATAGGCCTGTAAATCGTCGGGTCTGATCTATCGCCCTTTTTGGCATTGTGTGCACGTAAGCAGTCTTCCACAAAGACGGGACTTTCATTTAGGTGGAAGTTTTATTAGGTCGGGCCGGCCGCGGGACCGGGTTTTCTTTATTTATTTACGACGCGCGACGCTATTGCAATTTTGCCGCCCAGGGAGCATTACTTAGCGATCTTTAGTTCCAATTAACTTGGTAACATAGATTTTAGGATTATTGAGAAGTATTGTCATTTTTGTTTGTATAATAATGACAAGATGGAAAACAAGTCACGATCCGAGCTACTTTGACAACATTGTGGTTCATAGCGAATATTACGATGCTGTTTAGTAGGTAAGTAATTAAAAATATTGTTTTACGTGCTCCTAGTTTTACTCTATTCAAAAAAAAATATTAATCAACCTGGGAACCATTATTTGAATACAATCGAATGCATATAAACACGTAATTAGTTAATTTTTAATGATTGTCATAATTCTCATATATTTACCTCCAAATATCTCGGAAACGTGACACTTTAGGCCACCATATTGATTAACATTTTTTGTTTGTATAAGTGTCCTCTACCCATATATACCAGTTACATCGTGCGCCGCGACATTGAAAAAAAACTAAAATGGCGGCGGCTAGCTATGCCACAAAAGTTCTATCCCCTTTAGTCCAATGCTTGTTTTCAATACAAATTTTATCGCATCTATCGCGGTTACGTCTAAACACCCGCAAATTAAGACGGCAAAGACTAATTTGTCAGCTTTAAATATATTCTATCCTTTTTCAATAATGTTTTTAAGAGAGAGATGTGACGTGACTAAAATTAGTTTAGTGCGATTTACAACAGAATCGGCACCATATACCTAGAACTTTATTCAATAAACAAAAAGGTACACATTTCTCGCGTGGGAGGACTCGCGACGCCGTGAGGCGTAATCGAAAATTCGCGCCGCGTCTATTCTCATTGTGAACTGACCCTAAGGCTGCCATATGTCTCGGTTTGAAGTGCTGTGTCCCATCAATAAGTATTTTTTTCCCAGTCTAGGAATTCCATCAATAACAAGGTATGGGCAGTTCATTGCAATCGAGGCCTGAGGGTGCATCACCCTTTACCTATTGGTAATTTAAACCAAAGAATTTAATCCTGATTTGAAAAGCTAATTGATTTTAGTTTCTATTTTAAACATATTTCAAATACGTTGTGTTTGCTATCCAATTCCCCCTATTTTCTTCGCCCAGGTAGTTAATCCAAATATTTTAAGCGATAGTGACCACTTGCCATCAGCAGCGCCGGCTCTATGGTAGAGCGAGAGGAGCGGTCGCTCTGGGCGCCAGATGGTTAGAGGGCGCAAAAATCTGATTCTATCGAAGCGCGGGGCTGCGCAGGGCAGAGCGGTCGACCCAAGTGCGCTGGCCATCAGGTGGTCTGTCAGCCTGTTTATCAATTTGTTTACATAAAAAGAAAACCAGTGGTCCTGTATATTCCAACATTTATGGCAGCCATTTGTAAATGTGTTTATTTTCCCACTGAGTTAATATTCAACAAAATGTTATATCATTCAGTATTCATTCAGAATTTTAAGTATTCAGTTTTGCTCCTAGGCTATTCGATAACAAGGATCTGTAATCCATGATATTCAACAAAAAACGCCTTTCTTTTTAAGAGTTCCTCTAACGCCAACCGGCAACTGTCTGTTTAGAGTGCATAAAACCAACATGTCTCGGGAACAGACTAGCCTAGACTATGACGAATGCACGAGCAGGTTTGTTTTCATGCTTGTTTGTTTGTGTTTGATCAGCTTCAAACCGATTCATATCTAGAGAGAAGATGCTCAGCCTTCTCTTCCAATTACCTATAATTCTCCAAGCTTAATTACAAAAAGTTCCTAGTTTCCACAAGAATACAATTAGGCAAGTTCTTCTGATGGCCTGTCACTTCTCTGGTATTTCTAGCGCCTAACACTTTCCTACAGTGACTAGGAAAATTTTATGTCAACATCTCTTAATCGTACACTCACAATTCAGATTAATACATACCAAAGTTACTATGTAAATCGCATTTTTTTTTAAGTCCCAAAATTCAAGCTCAGCTTAGTTTGGGACTTGTTGTAAAACAATTTATACCTAGTAAGTAAGAAAATCATGTGTTCTTTGTATCTCTTATGGGTAGGTGGTATGGTCTAATTTAACTGGCAATAAAGATTATAATTATTATTATTTCTAAGATAAAAATATTACAGTGCAATATTTGTTGTAACATGACATAATATAAATAAGCAAATATTTATTTCTAATTATATTGAGTAAGTATAGGCGAACATAATAGATTTTTCAACACACTCGCTCGTAAAGTGACATTGCAAAATACAAGTCTTAATACCGCCTGGAGTGTTAATAACCAACTTTGCACACATGTATCATAATGTACTATTAGTGGATGTAAATTGATTTTACTGTATAAGTTATTACCTATATCTTATTTGTTATAATTTACTTATTTTACATTCACTGCCATGTATTCAAGTATTCAGCATTGGCGAGTAGGTAGGATGTTACTTACTATTGACGGTTTAAATTATATATGAAGGTTACATTATTTTGAATTTGATTAGCCTGTTAGTTACGCATACAAATTCATTTGCACTAGTCTAATAAAACTTTAAATACATATTTAAGAATCATAGTAAGCTCAATTACGTAATTGTTATATTCGTAAGGATCGAAGTGTCAAGGCGTCGATGAGTATTTATCACATAATTACCTGCTTTATTTGTATAATGTTGTAACCATAAGAGGTGTGCGTATGCGCGACATTGACTCGCGGTCATACTTACTAAACAAAACGATAAAAAATGTGAGACTATTATTTGATGATAGGAATATATTCTCGTAGAATAATTGTTTGTTGTGATATTTTATATTTTTACATCATAATATTGTAATAGCCATGACAAATTTATTTGATGACCTACTCTACATTATGTCTGTTATGTTTATTTATATTAGGAGATCCTCTAGGGGTCGGTCTATCATGTTTAAGACTATTTAAAGTATCTGTTTTGTATAAAATCGTGATAATTAAAAGTCATAGTTAACTATTGTATTATTGTTAATAATAAAATTAATAATAATAATTTATGGTGAGCTTACCTAATTATGAGTAGTCAAAGATTTAGTTTGTAAGTTCTAGTGGTTTGGGAATAAAAGTTGGTTTGATAAAAATCATTCCAATGTTTTATAATTTATGTTATTAAATAATGGTGTTTGAATAAAAAATGGTTTTATTTAATTATCAAATTAATTTACAGTTGCATATTTCGTGTGAGCCAATTTCATATCTTCAGACGTTCTTATAACAACTTGCGTGTATTCTTTCACGAGCTCATCCAGTTCTTCGTATATCTACAAAAAAACAGAAAATTAATATAAATATATAATAGAAAAGGTGTGTCAAGAGAACCACTTTTATTTTGATGAAAATACCTTTTCACGATCCCTCACGATATGATACGTTACGCGAAAAAAACTATTTAATAACTTTGTGTATGCGTCAATGCGTCATAGATACCTTTGCAAAATTTCAGCTTGATATCACTAGTAGTAGTAGCTCAGAGTAAATAAATACTACGTACAACTACGTAGTAGTGAGCGGGATGGCTAGTAGCCTCCGAATAAATTTACTAAAATTGACATGAAACTATAAAAGTTCCTAGTGTGACTACGGTACAATAAAATGTTGTATCTATCGAAGCTGTTGGTGT
>CATOBL010000332.1:0-19079 GCA_951394255.1 Polyploca ridens | reverse complement strand
GCTAACATAGAACTTACTATTGAAAAGATTTCCATGGGTGAGACAGATATTACTTTTCGCATAATGCTACATTGTAGAAAGATAGAGAGAAATGATGCCGTGGATGTTCTACCACGGAGCAGTCTACGGGATGTTCAACGCAACAACAATACCTATTCAGAAAATGATCAATAAAAGGTTATTTAAAACAAAAATCCTTAATTCCAAAACTAAGGAAATCAGTTCCACGAAATATCATGATGGTTAATGATTAATTAATTAATTTGACAACACAATTGACGACAATAAATGTGCATATTATTCAAGTTAATTATTTTTTCCCAGAGATTATACATATAGATTAAGTAAGATTCGTTTTCAAATGAGCTATAATATAATAGGCCAAATAATAATTAAAATTCACTGTTAGCTCAATCAAAGGAATTGTGAGTCGCGAAGTGAGGCGAGACCCCTGGCCTTTCATGTTTTAATGTCTTTATTTGGTCGTCCGTCATATGAATTTATATTTCATTTTATTACACTGATAGTATCACGTTTTATACTCAAACGTTACTGAATTTAGAGGAGTTCACAGTTTTTTTTTATGTTGAATTAAATTCTACTTTTTTGCTATTCGCTTGAGAATTGATAAAAATTATGAGTTTTTATACCACTAAGGTGGCAAACATGCATACGGCCCGCCTGATGGTAAGCAGTTACCGTAGCCTATGGACGCTTGCAACACCAGGGGTATCACTGCTCGTTCAAATTCAAATTCATTTATTCAAATAGACCTTCGCAGGCACTTATGAAAAGTCTGACTGTACTACTCTAATACCGGTTCGGAAGGTTGCATTTGCTGAGAAGAGCCGGCAATAAACTCAGCAATTACTCTTGTATAGATCATATGGTTTGGGTGGATTATCAAGGGCGTTAAGCATCGCTATCACAAATTCCGCATAGTTTCACGAATTGTCAGTTCTTTTCTGTCTTTCTTTGATGAATTGTGATCAAATATAGTATCGTTGAAATATCGTATATCATGTCCGCCGTACGTCCCGTCCTCGGTCGAGTTGAATGTGCTGAGAACTCTTACGGCAGGGACCGTAGCGTCAATAATACAGGTGTCAGAGAGCAAATCCTGTTCGGCCCATACATACGAAGAGAGCTTTTAGCGATAACACTGCAAATAGGTCAAAAAATACCCATCTATGTATTTAAATAAAATCATCAAATGTTATCTAAAATAATTATTTCTTGAAGACAGATCTTTTTGCCTTCGCAGTTTAAGTGTGTTACGAATCGGTGGTAGAGTCAATTGCTAACATTCATAAACAAGTTAAAATTTACACGTTAAGTTACATTCATAAATAAATTTAGATATTTTTATAATTGGCTATTATGAGCAAGTAATTTATTATTATTATTAAAAGAATACAAGAAAATTTAAAGGTGGATAAATTGTAACGTAATGTCACAGTAACTGTACTTGATGCAAATGTTGTAGGCACTTGACAATCACGAAGCATAAGTATTAAGTATATACAGAATAATTATACTATAATCGCCAACCTACACTGAAAAAAATGATCTACAAAACTAATTATGTAAGTTGACGTTTTGTTGTCGGGAAACTAACTTTAGTAGTCGGGAAACTAACTTTAGTTACATTTAATCAAATAATTTAGTAACGAACAAAAACTAGTTTTGTTACTGGTAAGTTTAGTTCGCAAGTCACTCTGTTTAGGTTATTTGTCGTCAAATTTTGTGTTACTGTTAAATACAATTGTGTAGTCACTTGTAGTCCATTTTTTTTCAGTGTATTGCCGTTTAAATTAAGCACACACAAAAACCGGTCTTAATGCAAAACTATGTCTTAAAATTTGTTGACAATGTTAAGAACATAACACAACACACATTGAACTTCTAATAAATATTAAAATTATTTAATTTATAAACGCAAGTACCGAGGAATGAAACAAGGATACTCACATGAGGATAGCTTGTCCGCAGTGCCTGCAGTGGACCCAACTACTCCTGTCTGTGTTTACTGAACAACTACTTAGAACAATATCAGCGTCGGCCCAAAGTAAGACGTTTTTTCTTATTTAAGTAAATAATTTAAAAAAAAATATTAGATTAAATATGCACTAAGTTTTCTGCACTCTAATCTCGTAGACTCGGAATGCAGACTAAGGCAAGTTAACTCTCGCAATCAAATGATACAATCAAAGTGTATCTAATTAATAACCGTTCAAGTAATGCAAATTTAAATAATACCTTTTATTTGATTGTATGAGTACATAAACGTTTTTTGTTTTTTTTTCTTTGGTTTTTTCTTTTGTTCTTTGGTTTTTATATTTTTTGTTTTTTTATCATTGTTTTTTGCATTTGTTTTTGGTTCCTTAAGTTATTTATTTTATTGTAAGAACTATGTATTATTATTTTCCTAAATAAAATTATTATTATTATTATTATTATTATAAACAATCAAATGTACACCATAAAACCGAAACACCAGTCACTTTTTTGAAGGGACGTGATGAATTTGGCCTTAGTACCCTTACGCGGACAATACACCAGTCACTGATAAAAACGAAATCTTTGGAAGTATAAATGATCCCTCGGGAACCGGGTGAGACCGCGGGGCGAGAACTAGTATCAAAATAAATACAGGTTTAGAGAAGTGATATATTGATTAAAAACTTACAGCGCACTTTGCAATAAAATGTGTTAACGATATGGCTGGCAGCACTTTCCTAGGAACTACAATTACTTTATTTATCTAATAACTATGCATAACAACGGGATTCCTAAGACTGGTTGCACTACGACAATGGGATCACGAGTCATACTGTATTTAATAACATGTCTGGTAATCCCAAACAGTGGGATCACGAGTCGATGCTTACTGATAGTAGCGGGACAAAGACGGCGCGTTGAGACCACGAGCCACAAATCCACTGAAGCCACTCACGCACTACACGATACGTGTAGTACGACACAGATAATGTAAGTAATTGGTGCCTGGATTGATTAATTCAGATACGATAAATCACTAGGGATGTATAGTCTTGACAATACGCAAACACTAGCGACTGACGCGGAGTGATCGCACCGGACCGTCACCATCCAGTCCAGCCCACATCGTTAAACAGTTGCAATCGCATCGCACCGACTTGACCTCTCAAATGGTATCATATCAACGCAGATCGCACTTTTACTTCATTGAGGATAATTAAATAGTCCGTATTATGATAATGAGACAATGTTAACAGAAATAATGACGTCACTTAGACACTGACCGAAACAGTTGCGGAACCAAAATTGATTGAGCTGGCTAGCAATATATTTTCGGCAGAATCGTGGTCCAAGTTAGTTCAACTACTAGCTGTCAAACAAAAGCTACTTTTTATCCCGGGAACCCCGCGATTTCACCCGCGTTCCCGGGATAAAAAGTAGTTTTTGTCATTCTCCGTACCTGCGTGTCAAATTTTTACACGATCGTTTGAGTAATTAAAGCGTGAAATTGTAACAAACAAAGTCACATTCGAGTTTATAATACTAGTAAAGATGTAGCAAAGAATTAAGTATGGCTAGCCTGATGGTAAAGTTACCGTAGTCTGTAGACGCTTGAAGAACCCCATGCTGTACTCCCTTGGGAAAACCGCGGCGTGGAGCTCATGCCACAACATGAGCGACCGAGGTAGGAAGCTCCTTTGAAACCGCACATTGCGAGACCCATTGAGATATCATAAGTATCTATATAGCCCAAGAGCCCACGACGATCTGACCTTCGTCATTTTATAAAACCTGAAAGTTTCTCTGTGTATGTCCCTAATAGAGGTAAAAACGATCCCCAAATATGAAGTTTGGATTGCGGTGGCTTTGGAAGTTATCAGGTAACAAAGGTGTCAAAAATTACACCTCAAATTCGTTAAAGTATAAAGGTCAGTTTTTATATATTTTGTTTGGACTAATATTAGAAATCACGTCGTCCATTGTCAGACACTTTGAACGGTGGAAACTCCCTGCCAGACACCTTAAAGTATTAAAAAATATTATTCAACTTTCGTCATTTTATAAAAGCTGAAAGGACAATGGCGAAATTGGCCCTAGCTGCGTATAACGACATAATACATATCAAAAAATTGCTTTATTAAAGTTAAATTAAATAACATAATTCAATATTTTTCAGAACTAGCAGTATGTCTAGAAAATAGAAATATACATTTATATGTTTCAGGCTGTTAGTTAAGCTGATTGTGATTCGGAACGCACCCATAATCTCGTTCCATATGTTCCTTTGAACGGTATTTATCTCCACATTGTTTTTTTATATTTGAAACATTTCTGTTAGTCATAATAATGATAAATAATTTTATTTTTAACAGACTTTAGTTGAAAATGTCATTGCATTTATTAATACAAACTCTCTATGAGAAAAAAAAACTTTTTAACACTATAACACGATGACATATTTTTTACGTCAAATGAAACGCGTACGTAGTCTATGGTCAGCGAGCCCCTTGAGTGAAGTTGATTGATCGACTTTTTGGCGGGAACTTATAATATAACTTGACACTGGCAGAAATAAGTCCTAATTTGGATTTGATTGCCAAACTTAAAACTAATAAGAAGTTGATTGATTTGTCTGACATTGTGTGACTGTCACACAATTCGAAAGGTACTTTCTTTTTGTGCGCGTTCCTACGGTTTTTGGTTGACTCCTGACTACACCACGACCCTTTGCTTTTCTACGGATACCGATTTCTTTTCTACACGTGACTACGGCATTTGAATGGACCTTAGATAATCGACAATTGGCTGTTTTATTTGGATTTGCATGAACGCAATATAAATCCACTGGCAGAATTCTTAGACAATATTATCATTGGATTTTATTTTGATGAATAAAAACCTAAATAAAAATGACCTTGTTTTATTGAAAGCCTGTGTATGTCCCGATACTTCAAAGTACTACTACCTACCAGTAGGATATACCTACCTGGGTAAGTACCTATACTAGAAACAATTTGTTAGGTACTTAAATAACATATTTATTCAGCATCTACAAAACTCGTGTAAAATCATAATTAATCGCTTGGCTTGCGGTTAAAAATATAACAATGACATCAATTGTTATAATAGGACGAGCGTCCCTCGCGAGAACCAACGGGTAGAACTAAATGGATTTCATCCACATTTTTAAAATGTACTTATAATAGGTATATCGAACGTTACTCATTTGATACGTCAAAATCGGCATAACCTATAAAACCTTTTAACTCAAATAAAAAAAAAACTGCAGCTTTTTTACTAAAATATTTTTTAGAAATAGCATAATAGTTTATTAATCTAGAGGAATTCAACAGTGGTTGTCATATACGTTACAAAAAAATGTAGCGCCAAGCATGTATGGAATCTCTCTTTTCGTTTGTAAAATAAATCACATTGAATATACCTCGCGCTCGCACCTACGGTAGACCTTTAATGTGTCTGACACGGCAAAGCCACCATCGAAAGTGTCTGACAATTGAGAAATCATCTTTTGATAGTTCATCAAGTAACATATATAAGTTTCAGCTTTTATAAAATGACGAAAGTTGAATAATATTTTTTAATACTTTAAGGTGTCTGACAGGGAGTTTCCACCGTTCAAAGTGTCTGACAATGGACGACGTGATTTCTAATATTAGTCCAAACAAAATATATAAAAACTGACCTTTATACTTTAACGAATTTGAGGTGCAATTTTTGACACCTTTGTTACCTGATAACTTCCAAAGCCACCGCGATCCAAACTTCATATTCGGGGATTGTTTTTACCTCTATTAGGGACATACACAGAGAAACTTCCAGGTTTTATAAAATGACGAAGGTCAGATCTTCGTGGGCTCTTACTCTAATATGGCGAGACCATTTTGCTTCCAATGTGTGAGGGAGGATGGACGACAGGGATGTCAATAGCGAGAAGGTAGCGATGCGTAGCGATGGTAGAGTTGGTAGCCAACCACACCCTAATTTGAATTGTTGTGACATACAGACATACGGTTATAGATAAACTGATACCTAATATATTGTCATTTTGCTTTTGCTGTTTTGGCGCCGATCCCACAGAAAAGAGTTCTAGAGTTCCACGTTCCGAGTTCTGCATTCCGCGTTGACTGTAAACTATGTGGGGCCTTTCAAAGTAAAAAAAGTGTATGATGTGCGATCAGTAGCGAATATTGCAGAACTCTGCTTGTTGCCTTATCAGGGCCTAAATTGAATAAATGCTTTATGAATTTGAAAATGTTTTTTTCTTGCTGTTTGCACAATAGTCAACACGGAATGCAGAACTCGGAACTCTAGAACTTTCTCTGCGGGATCGGCGCCTTAATATTCTAATATATAAATAATTTGGAAACTAAAGACTTTATTTAATTTTTGCCAATATTCCTGATTCTATATGTATAATAATATCATTCTAACTATATAATGACTTTCTTATACGTATAGATTGTGTGAAATATATATATTACCGGAGATGTATGAAACCTACGAATACATGCAATTCCTAGGAAATGTATACAATGACGAGCAAGTTTAGTAAATGTGTACAACAATTTGTCGAAAACACATATATCCTGGGAAACGTATACATTTCCTAGGTGTTATATACAATTCCTGAATAGTGCTAGGAAATGTGAAAAATAAAAGTTGAATGATCCTTTTTATTGTGCAAAAATATGGATCTAGCGCTCGCCGGCCGCTGCCGCGACAATGTTTTATGCAATATCTACTATTTATATACCTACATGATATCTTAAGGAGGTCAGATAGAGGGAGGAGCAGAGCTGCCTCCACCTAGCATAATTTAAATGCTTAGGTAGCAAATAGTCAAGCTGTATTTGGAACCGGTGTAGAGTCGTTTTGTTAACGTTCATAAGTGCCTTTCAGGGCCTATATTGATTAAATTCTTTGTTTTTTTTAATTGTTTTGAAGAAGCATACGGCCCGCCTGATAGTAATCGGTTACCGTAGTCTATGGACGCTTGCAACAACAGGGGTGTTACTCGCGCGTTGCCGACCAATACTGCGAGATAACACATATTTTTATTGATCTCATATTTTAAATATTACGATGATAAATGCTTTCGAGGATAGCCATAGTTATAAATGTAAGTATAAATTAAACAAAAAAACTCACATATATAAATAAATCGAAATCGCTATAAACTGAACAGAGTTAAATGGCGAGCGTCGGCCGGCCTTCTCAAATATTCGCAGAACAACAAATTGTTTCACGAAGGAAGAATAAATTAAAAGTTTATAATAACCTCAACGCGCAACCAATTGAATAGGGACACGTATATACTGACATTTATTCAATGTCGGTTTATGTGACTACTGTATGAACAGCAGCGCTCATACAGACAAGTGAAGCGGAACTAAGTTTATTTGTATGTCAGCAGTTTGACTAGACAGACGATCCACCTGTACCAGGGTGATTGTCGACCATCAGGAGCTCTTCCTACTCCCTTTTTTGAAATCCCCTATATATCCTGGGGTTTTCTATAATGGTTTATTTAACTAAGGGTCGCGTTAGCAGAAGTATTGTCTCAGCGTGTAAATTCTAATTTGTTCAAGATAGGGTTGGCAACGCGCGAGTGATACCCCTGGTGTTGCAAGTGTCCATAGGCTACGGAAACCGCTTACCATCAGGCGGGCCGTATGCTTGTTTGCCACCATAGTGGTATAAAATAAAAAATATAGGGTTGCAAATGCAATGCGAGAAACGCAAGATAATTTAATTTTGGCGAACTCACGAGAAGTTTTCCATGTTTGTGTGAGTGTTGGCTGGCATCCAGAACAAAAATATTTACCAAAATTTTGGCGCATATAGATTACAAGTTAATGAATTCAGTGATAATATGTTAACTGTAAAACAAGTGCCAAAGAAAGTAAGTCGTAATTCCATTACCCTACCGATTTAAGTAACTAAGTATTATTATTTGAGTTAACACGCCCAAAACAAAGCCTGCATAATTAAAAATACAACTCTGTAAAGTCGCGATTATTAATATGGGACCCATTTAGAGCCTAGATATTATGTTCTACGAAAACTCATCAGGCAATAAGGTCGAAAGCTCAATAGTCGAGCTGGCATAACTGGTTGATAGCAGTTGCCTGCCCCTGTGACGTCAATGCAGAACGCGTTGTCCGTAGCTTTTAGGTTGTATGTATGCTGTAAGATATTCAACCTTAGATGGGTTCCAAATTAAAGTTCGCGACTGTACAAGTAAAGAAACATAAATTTCGGTATATCGCATTTACTGCAGCAACATAAACGACATAGCACACGTACAGAGTGATTTAGTAGATAGACCTCTACTTACATCCCAACTTCAGCAGACACAACACACACACAATCTGCAGAAGCGATCGTTTTACCATCTAAAATTGGCTGTTCTTACGTCCCGATCTTTAAAGCAAGGTTCGGTTTGTTTCTGCGTGGTGGGTGTCATGTTGGGCACTATAGTTTCATTAACAAAGCATGGTGCGTGGCAATCCATGAAATTAACCCATATCTTACGGATTTTCAGTAGATTACTCTGAATTAGTCCCTTATAGTATAGATATTAATAGAGAAATCTTATAAAACACAATTTTTTACACGTACAATGCTTCGTGAAGTTAAAAGGGCTGCTACATGGTTGTTAACTAGCCACCAACCAAGGGCATTGAGTCGGTGACGTTTTAGAGTTTCAAGCTATTTGGTTGACGACTTCGTTCTACTTGCTCGGCTGGTGTCTCAACGTCCTCTATTTGTTCTCAGTTGGAGGCGGTTTGTCAACCATGTTCACTATAGCTATAGGTGCTTACCTAGCGGGTGCGTGTGCGGAAGGTTGCGTGCGCATGTCGGCCAGCGCGCCGTACGAGGTGGCGGCCGGCCGCTCCGCCTCCTCCACCAGCGGCGCCGCCGAGCCCGCCGTCCACACCGCCCCCGACCTACCAGCTGATGACCACATCCACATCGTCAGACCCTCTAGCCTTACCACTAGGGTTGCCATCTCTAAAACTTAGCAACGAGGACAAGACGCGTGAAAACCCCGGATTTTGGAGCCCAGAACCCAGACATATCAACATTTTTTTTATTTCAGTATATTAAAAAACAGTTAAAAATTTCATACATTGACATGAATTACATTTAAATTAAATTTAGTCATATTTTATCATCATTTTAAATGTTATAAAACAGAATCTTCAGACTTGAAATTTTAAACCCGCTCCCCGGACGCCCTCTAAACTAGGACAAATCCGGGGAAACCCGGACGGATGGCAACCCTAACCACAACACACAACACACACACATGCACATGCACCACACCCATTACAAAAGGACGCTGTTTCATTATTACTTAGCTTCAATCAACTCGTATTTTGGCCATTGCATCGCACTGGCTGTAGAAAATTTGATACAAAACGTGTGGATGCGTTGATAGAAGGGTGTAACGTGCATTTATGGAAAGGCCCACAGCAGTCGACATTTCTTAATCAATAAGCAGTAATTACAATTAAGCAGTAAATAAATGTGTATTATAGATATTTAAAATGTAAGTATTATGGAAGAAAGGCCAGCATTCGATAAAGTATTCACATTTCGTTGTAATTGATTCGTGCCAATATTCGAACAAAGGTAAGCTGGAATCAACGAACTTATATTCCAGATTTATTGCGAGCGAAGCCGCGGGCAAAAAGCTAGGACTGTGTAATAATTCTATGGCTAGGACTTTATAAAGCAGTGAGACTGCACTGATGCCGTTTAATAAAAAAAACTTGCACATTATGTTCTTCCTACAAGTTTTTAGAACCAAACCGATATGAATTTACTTATACAAAAAACAAGCAACCTGTTGATATCACTTCCTGAGACATGTATAAAACAGTAGACACACATATAATTGTAAACTACACGCACCGTTAGAAGTAATGGTAACTTTATATGAAGACGAGATTTAGTTTGTAGTTTATTTAGTTAGTTTAGTGACTGACAAAATGTTAAGCTTGCACAATATTGTATAAGAGAGAGTTCACACGGTCGTACGCTCCTTGTCGCAAATCGCGTTAGAATATATCGAGAGAGCCCCATATAGGAGCTCTCTGCTCTACAACGTGCTTCGTACCAACATGCCGTCACACATCGTAAAAAAATTGGGCCCGTATGTTGGAAAATTGGGACGTGAATACAGGCTTTTACAATATGTCCACACTTTTATACAAATCCGTTTAAAATTAACTACGTAGGTTAGGTACTTAGTATTTTCTCTTTGTTCATCTTATTATGTACGAATGAGAATAATACATACCAATAATACATTAGTAAATACTAATTAAAAATTAATAATAGTTTGTTATATCGACTTTGTTTAAATAACGATATTTAAATTACTTATTATTTATTTGTACAAGTGAGGTGCGACTACGAACGGCTGCGTACAGCACCAATATACTGCTGTACACAGCTGTACCACGAAATATACTTACCTAATGTGGTTAACTAATTTATGTACCAAATAACGTAGTATAATAACAGATTCATAATCATTCATAATAATATAGAACAAAGTATCACTGTAAGGGAAGACTGGTATCTAAGATACAGAATTTTTAATTCTAGTTTAGATACCAGGGAACCGTTTATTTTTTGTACACTTCTTCTATGTCAATAAAGATTATTATTATTATTATTATTATTTTTTAATTATATGGGCTTGCGTTTGGCGACTGACCCGCCCATAAGGGGCGATGACGAAGCCTAAGATGAAACACGCTTACCCAGAAGAAACCTATTCAGTCTGGCCTTGAAAGTACCTAGATTATAAGCGTCAGGAGACACAGACGCCGGAAGCAAGTTCCACTCCCTTGCTGTCCGCATTAAAAATGAGGATGCAAAACGCTGTGTCCGTGTATTCGGTATGTCAACAACGTACGGGTGAAAATTTTCCCGGCGTCTTGTGGTTCGGTGTAAAAATGGGGATGGTGGAATAAGGTTGAACAATTCCTGCGTACACTCTCCAAAATATATCCTGTAGAAAACCGATAAGCAAGCAACTTTCCTTCGATGGTCAAGGCTCGTGAGTTTCGCCTTAATTATAATTATTATTATTATAATAGTTTTTTAAAAAGGTATGCACATAGAACCATGCAGTCAGAAAAACGTCGTGAAGTTTTATGTTAATGTGAAAAGGCATTGTTTAGCTCTGTATGGCGAATGATAAGATAACAATTAATATAATCAGTAATCAAATTAGTTCAACCTCCATTTTTATCAAATAAATTTTAAAAGTATTTGATGTCTTTGAACTTTTAACTACATCATAACTAACCGTATTTGGTAACTTATGACGCAGTCGAAAAACTGGTAACACCAAACACAACAAAGTGAACTGGCTCTTAAGTGCTGTTACCAGACTACATCAAAAGACGCTTAACTTAGGATTTTCAATTTAAGATCTACTTTACCGACAAATAAAACTATTTTAAGGTGTATAAAATAGTTTTACACACTAATGTTAAATATAATTGTTAATGTTAATTTAATGTTTTTCCGACACGCAATTGTCTGGTTTTTTTCACTCGAGACCAGCGTTGCCAGATATTTTTTCGGGAAAAGCGGGATTTTGAACCGTCTAGAGTAAATAAAGCGGGATTCCATCATCAAAAGCGGGACATACTAAAAAAACCGGCCAAGGGCGAGTCGGACTCGCGTACCGAGGGTTCCGTAGAAACTTGTAGGTAATGTAAATATGTAGTACGTTCATCAGGAGTAGAGTCACGAAGTATTTTCCCCTTTCTTCCGATTATGTTGTAATTTTTTTTATGATGTAGGTACTAACTTCAAATCGCTTTTCGGATTCCGTCCTTTACATACCTACTACATGAAATTGCTTCTTGCCAAATTACATGGTTCTAGGTCAACGGGACGTACCCTATAGGTTTTGATTCCCTTGCGGGCGTCAGATTGCGATGACTATAACTAGAAGTTTGATTTTTGTACGTCTCAGTGACATTTAGCGCACTTTGGCGCGACACCACTCCGATGTTTAAGACGCGTCGCGGGTAACCTGGTACCATTTCTGAGTAGTGGTGTCTTTACAATTACCCACTTCTACGTCCAACGATGATTTCAATTTCTCCGTCGAGTAATCCTCGAAAAGCGGGACTGGGCCTGTCCCGCGCGGGACATTTAATTATGGGCTAAAAATCGGGACGTCCCGCCAAAATCGGGACGTCTGGCAACGCTGCTCGAGACTGATATTTATCTAAGAAATAGGTATTAAGAAGTATTATAGACAAAATTATAATATTTATTCATTATTATCAAACAACAGATGCAAAACCCTAAGTATAAATTATATATATCGATATAATATGCATAATGTACTGCAGGAGTATTTTTTTTTTACTATTCTCTCAAATAAAAATTCCGTTGGTAGGTATTTATTGATTACTTACTATTTTACTTATAAATTAACATAGTTATATCACATTATTAAACCTATTATTATAATGCATCGGTTCACTCGAAATGTCATTCTATTCCAGTTTCATCAAGGAAATAAAACGACGAAGCCATTGAGTCATTTGTCATTGATTGAAATCAATTGGTAACAAACCAATACAAGTACTTCAATCGTTCTGTTTTCTTATTAAACAATTTGTGAACGACTGACTTAAGTTTAAAAAAACCAGATACCTCATTAGCATATTGTTATTTAGGCATGATGGGGATAACGGTAGTAAGCACATGCTAATAAATAAGGTGTAAGTCAGTCTTGTAACACCCAGGTATTAAGATAGCTCCAGCCCTTTTTGTTTATATGACATTAGAAAGTGACGGATATATTTAAATCCTAGGTTTAACTATACTTGACTGACACGTTATTTATTAATAAGACGGATAAAGTCTACGGGTCCGTTCACACAGACCGGCTCGTAGAGCAGAGCATATATTTATAGGTACGCGTTTAAAAATAGTCTTTAGGATCATTGTAATAAGGTTTATTTTTACATTGAATGCTGGAGAGCCAACCTAACGTGCTAATGAGAGAAGTGAAATGTAATAAGTTCTTTGTTAAAAAAATATTTTTTTATACAATTCAGTGACTGTACTTTTTGTTGACTGTACTTGCATTGTCATCCAATATACTAATGTATACCAAATATCAAGTCAATCCGACCACTGGAAGTGGGTGAAATTCGACCTGCAAGATTCCACCCGAACAAACATACATACATACATTGCAAGTTAAATAAAAGCTTGTAAAAATAAACCTTATTACAATGATCCTAAAGTCTATTTTTAAAGGGAACTCTCTATCGTATTGGTAGATGCTTGGCGACAGTTGACAACCAGACTGGCTATCGCGCTTCGAAACCATCGGTCTTACTACAAAAAACTTACGCATCAGTTGAACACGTGTTTATAAAATTCCTTACTACAAAACAGTGTTTACCAGTTGTTTTGAGCTAGATACGCCTTAGACATGGTTTAGAATTTAAACATATGCGGAGGGTTGTTTAGCAGATGTTTAACAACACTTTGCTATGAAATTTCTCATTATTGAATTATACTTATTGAATTTGATTTAAAATATGGATATTTTTGATATAATTGATTTTATGGTCCTATTGATATGTACGATTTTGATAGCGCTAGAGAAATAAATTAAACCATTCACGATCTATTCGAATATAATACTAACATCAAATAAAAAAAAAATATTGATCCAGTGAACATAATAATCCAAATACTATATACGTTGGTTTACATAAATAATTTTTCATTGTTATTAAAAGACTTGTTATTTTATTGTTTTTTTTTTATCCATAGCCATCCAACACTACGCCGCCGCGCGGTAATTTAAAATATTACTTATTAGAAATAGAAGCTACGATATACCGAGATAAATTTTTAAAATAACTATCATGAAATCTTCTACCTACGAGAAAGCGTATTTGCCGTTAACCAAAAAAAATAACAATGGCGCTTGGTCCTTGGACCCTAGTACCTATGCATAACAGTATCGTTGACCATTCATAACATTCCTTATCACACAATTATTTTTGTGGAAACATAATTATAGAGATTTTTGAGAACATGTCCTTGTTTCGAAAACTTTTAATTTACACAAGGTAACTTCATCAATAAATTGTATTGTATCTAGTTAAACAGAACACCGAGTATAAATGTCAAAATATGCGCAAAATAAAATGAACGCACCATTACATACAACACGCATACAACATTGTATTATAAATCAATAAAACGTGTGTTTGAATAAAACGAATTTTTAAACATCTTAAATTAGTAATAATTTTATATGTTTTATTAAAAAACAAATTGTTTAATTAATTTGACTTAAGAATAGCATAAAATCCCACAAAATACTCAAATAATGTTGATAATTTATTAAAATATCTGCGTGTTTAGGAACGCGTAGGAACGAATGACTGAATGACTTTCGATTTTGCTCACATTGTAAACGTTATGTCATGTTTAACTAAACATCAACTAGACACAGTTTTGTAGTAAAGAAACTTAGACATGGTTTTAACCAATGTCTAAGCCTTAAAACACTGTCTAGCTAAACAAGTGTTGAAACTGTGTTTAGTTCATCTTTTGTAGTAAGACCGCATGAGTTTAGGAGTTGTTGGTAGAACTCATAAACTCACGATTTCGAAACCCTTTTATCAGATGACGCACAGTTCCCGCAATGTATTTATTGTACGCGCATCCCTTATGCGAGCCAACAGGTTAAATTGAGCCACTGTACAGGTTTAAGAACTTTGGTTCTACAGTGCAAGGTCTAGTTACAAATCAATCAATATAGGTGTGCTATTGTGCGATTGTTATGGCATGCTTGCTTCTGTTATATCATTAACAAGAATAAGACAATGCAAGAGTATGTGTGTACACATGTACGCTATACAATTTTGCATGTACAGTTATGAAAAGAGTATTATTTTAATTCAGGATAATGACATTGTAGGCAAAGCAGGTTTTTCTCCAGTGTTTATAGTCAAAGATACCCTTATAATATTGAAATTAAACCAGTAACAAAAATCTAAGTCACCTACAAGATTGAGCATAGACACAGCCAAAGCCTTCAGTTGACTAATGAAATGTACTTGTATACAGGCTGTAACGGAAAGTGTATATACATTACACTAATCCACTTTTTTGGTACAAGGCGCACAGATCGCGGAAGATAAAATTTTATATTAATATTAGCAAGGGACGCAAAATGATAATGACCTTCATTGAGCGGTGACACGTTGGTTATGATTTTAATTCAATATACTTGAATTCAAAAAATTGGTTTGAATTTTTGAGTACCTTATTTTGTGCTGAAACTTTTTATAGAGAGTCTGTACCTGATGTAGTCTTCACCCCCTTCGGATGTATATACCCTTTCCGTTACACCCTATATAAATTCATGAACAAAACCATTTTGACGATCTGTCATTCAAACGTAGTTCTTTTTTTCATACCACTAAGGTGGCAAACAAGCATACTACCCGCCTGATGGTAAACAGTTACCATAGCCTATGGACGCTTGCAACACCAGGGGTATCACTCGCACGTTGCCGACCCTGCAGAAAACTCTACACACCCTTTTTGAAGAACCCCATGCTGTACTCCATGTTTGATTAGTGATATCTATTTAAATAGAATTTTTATACTGCAGAAGAAGGCTGTCCGCGCAATATATAAAATAAGGCCTAGAGATTCTTTGAGAGACAAGTTTAAATCTATTATTATAAAGACAGTGTCGTCACAGTACATATATGAAAATCTTATTCAAGTGCGGAAAAACTTAAATAACTTTCCTAAGAATAGTGACACTCATAGTTTGAACACTAGAAATAAGCACAAACTTGCTGTACCTTTAACTCGGCTCAGCAAAGTCCTTAACTCTTTCAAGGGGCAATGTATACGTTTCTATAATAAAGTACCCAAAGAAATCCAAGAGCTACCTATACATAGATTCAAAAAGATAGTTAAACAGAAGTTATGCACGAAAGGGTACTATAAAGTTTCTGATTTTGTAGATGACAAGAATGCATTTGAATGAATTGTTCGCTTCGCAGGCTATTGTTATATATATTTTGTAATTGTAATACTACTATTTACATACTTAAAAAAAAAACACTTGCTGAGTTTCTTGCCGGAGTCTTCTCAGTTCAAGTTGTATTTGGAACCGGTGTAGAGCCATTTGTTAACGTTCATAAGTGCCTTATCAGGGCCTAAATTGAATAAATGCTTTTTGAATTTGGATTTTATCAATTCACACTGACACTAAGAATTAGTGCAGTTATTATTAGATATTATTATTATTATATTATATATACCACAATCCCACTGTGGTCAGTGATGACGTGGCCAACAATGTGAACCACAAAGTCTAGAAGAGAACTAAAAGTGAGTACCCTAGCACCGTGCGATACATATGCAAACTGACAGGAGTATAAGTACCCTTAAATAAAGGATGTGAGTGACTAGAGGGCAGGAATAATGCAATGTTAGAAAATAGCAAGAATAAAGGTGATATCTACCTAGGGTGTAGGGAAAAGGTGCTTTTGTCCTCTTATTGGCAGTAGGTAGCATTGCAAGGCCAACAACCTGAAAAGCACAAATAATAGGTGAAGCCAACAAAAAAGCAAAGTAATATGCAAATACTAACTATTTGGTAATTTGCAATGAATCCACATAAATAAAAATAGTTTTCCTTACTGTGTTTATTTCCTCAACCACTTGGCTACCATTTCTAGGGAAAATTACTAATGGCCCAAAGAATGAATCAACTGATGGGACTGTCCCATATCCAAAAGGTATTGCATATTAATGTTGTCCTTAATACCTTGGCTCACGGTTAAAAATATAACAATGACAACAAATGTTATAATAGGACATCTGTGCCTCATGAGAACCAACGGGTTAAATGTTATTTGGGGCAAGTCATTCTAATTGATTAAAATAATTTACTTTAGTTGTAGGCAATTTTTTTATTACATTTATCTTAGGTTTGAGTAATAAATATTGTCACAGAAAATAAAAACATTTTTAGTTGTGCTTAATTGATTAGATTAAATAACATGTTATTGTTATTATATTACAGTAAGGAAAACAAGAGCAACGTAAATTCTTATTTGATTCTGGTATATTCTATCCTTAATGAGGAAACCAATAATTATATAGATATGTCTCATAATGATGACAGAATTAAAAACTTGTCTACACTAGGTATGTAATGAAACAAACCCCAAACAAAAAAAGATGATGAAATGATGTCAGTAATGAATGGTGCAAAGGAGTAGAGGCTTTTTTACAATAATGTATCGGTGGAATGAGAAGACAGATTTAATAATATTCATCAAGTCAAGGACGTAGGATGATAAAAAAAAATATTAAACTAGAACTCACCTTGTGATATCTGCCATAAGTCTTCTGGTCACCAACACCACTTCCGCATCAGAATAGTATACCCAAGAATCCTGTTTAACTGTCTTCAATCCCTCTCTATGCAAATCCCGAAAATACCAGGATACTAAGAAGGACTTTGGTCGAGGAATTCGCACGTCTCACGAAATGTAAACTTACATCACTTTTTAACTTAATCAGAAGTATCTAACAATTTAAAATGACTGGCTAATGTAGGTATAAAGTTTTAATATCAGCTTTTGTAAACTGAAGTCCCAATTATAATAAAGTATTTGGTCATATAATGAATGAAACGTGGATAAAACTAGGACACAACTTGGGAGTCCGTCGTAACTTTTAGAGAATCTGTCAGTCAGTGACAGTGACAGCCAAAGGTGACAGCTCACAGGAAGACAGTAGTAGTAGTAGTAGTTTATTCATCCATAAAAGGATAGGCAAGGGTCAATGAACCATACAGCCTTTTCATATGTGTACTTTTCCATTTGATAGTAAATTAATATAAAAAATGATTTGCGCGTGAAAGCCTCTTCATTTCATATGTATTCCTATTCTGTCTTGTTCATCTCGTTCTTCGTTTTGTTCTAAGTAATCTTGGAGGTCTCGTTTAATAAGTTACTTAATTTGAGTTGTGTCTAATCCGGTAAGTAGAATCCAAGAATATTCTTCCATGTATTTTTGTTTCATTTTATATTTCATTTATTGTATTATTTATAAATTTGAATAAAGACATGAAAATTGCTGGCTGTTTTAGTAATTCTTGTATAGTACGCGGAATATTTTCGGGATTTTCATAGTGTTCTAGTAACTCATCCATCAACAGAAGGCGCTGAATGCCGAAGGATGGGCAGTCAAAGAAAATGTGATCTAACGTCTGTGGTGTATTATGGTGACATAAATTACATGCTGAAGAATCGGAAATTTTCAATCTATTTAAATGGGAGTTAATGCGACAATGGCCAAAACGAAGGCGGCAGATAATTGTGTAGAATTTTCTATTAATTACATTGCGAAATCTGCAAAACCACGGTGTTTTATTAACATTTTCCTCTAATGCTGCATACCAGAGTCCTTTCTTTTGAACTGAGGTACAGGAGTCCCAATGCTTTTGCCAATTTTCTGATAACTTTTCTTTAAGGTTGGGCAGCAAATCTGTATAAGGTATGGCAACTCTACGATCGTATTCTGGCAAGCTCATCTCAGCGGTGGCTCTTGAAATTACGTCACTGTTTTTGGTTATTGTTCTCGCTAAGTAATCTGCGTTTTCATTTCCTTTTACTCCTTTGTGTGAAGGCACCCAAAAAAGGATTATAGAAATATTATTGCATTGTAAACGATGCCAAACAGATTTGATATTGTATAATATATAATTTGTATCTGCAGAAGCTTTATTACGTTCTAACGCTGTAAGTACGCTCATACTGTCACTTGCCACTACCCAGGCAGAACATTCATCGTGTCGCTTATCTATATGTTGTAAAGCTGTGAGGATGGCAAGTGCTTCAGCTGTAAATATACTTGAATTTTCATCTATTTTGAATCCGCATCCCAGTTTAACTATGCTGTCATATATGGCAATCGCCACACTTTTTTGGTTCTTAGCTCCGTCAGTA
>CATOBL010000331.1:0-23330 GCA_951394255.1 Polyploca ridens | reverse complement strand
GCTCATTCCACAGTCCGAGCGTCCGCGGAAGAAAATTCCTTTTAGCTCGCACAGTTCGAAACAATTCTGGTTTCAATGTGTGTGGATGGACTCCCCGTCGATGGCGAGAGTTGCGATGGTGGAAGGTAGCCGTTGCCATCAAGTCGACAATTCTTTAGAACACTCTCCGTTGTACAAGCGGTAGAACACACATAAGGAGGCAAGCAAAGTCTCTCCTCAGACTAAGGGGCTCTAAACCACTTGTGAGCTCGGGATCGTCAATAATTCTGGTGGCACGTCGCTGAACCGAGTCTAAAGGCCATAGATGACAGCAGTACTCTATATGAGGTCGGACCTGCGACTTATCTGGCTCAATGACACGACACACACAGACAGGGGAAACTTTTACATTATCATCCATGACCGCTGGTAAATATCAAAAAAACGCAAAGATGCAAAATTAACTAGCATCTGCTCGCTGAAGCTATTAATGCAGAATTCCTCGTCGAGGTTGTCGCAATTCGCGTACGACGAACAAAGGGCTAACTTTTCGCCATAACTCACTCCATGAAATAAATCTGTAGCTTACTTTTACTATAATCATAATAAATAACGTCCATACAACGTCCATACATTTAGCAAAGAAATAGCAAACAGAAGAAGAAAAGGGGTAATTTAGCATGTCCTCCCCGCGACTGGCACACCGCGCCGCTCAAAGTGATAGTAAACAACTAAACGAGGCACGAGGCGGTCTGTGCGTGTTGTTTGTTTGCGCGGCGCCGGCGGGAGGCGCGGCGCGGCGCGGCCGCCACAGGCGGATTTTCCTAAAATTTTGGTCAAAACCTATGATTGAAAAGCTGAGGGAATCGAAAAAAACATTATAACATTGAACTAACGCTTTAATAACTTAAAAAATTAAATAAAAATAATATGCTAAGTATTTTTTTTTTTTCAATATTTTTTGGATTACAGTCCCTGACATAATGACGATATTCTCGGAAGATGAACTAAGAAAAAAAACGAAAACCTAGTTTTTGTGTTGTTTTTTCGAATTGTTAATAAAATTATCAAATGAAATGGAGAGAAGCACATTATTAGCAACTACAATTTACACCAATATTAAGCCAAGATGTGTAACTTAATTATAATCATTATTAAGTAGTATGATCCTAATGAATTCTTTTTAGCTTAATAAAAACCATAATTATGTAAAAAAAATATATGACATTATTTTTGATTTAACGAAATTAACTAAAAGTTTTAATAAATCCACTTTAAATACACACCCAGATTCACAATCCATGATAAAAGTTACACAAAACTCTTTCAAAACACGAAAATATTTTTTGAAAAAACCTTAATATTAAATCGCGGTTAATTGTTTTTTATGAGTCTATACTTTGAAACAGTCGGAAACAATGAAAACGTTAATTTAAAGATTATGCGGTCTGTTGGATCATTACTTCAATAAGATTCAAAAAACAAGTCACGTGATGGCTATGACTGACTTCGAAAATTTGAGGTTTGGCCGAGAATATTGGAAAATCCGCCTGTGTGGTCCGGCACGGCGTGGCGGGACATTCGATCTCGCGGCAAGGAGCTCGAGTCGCGAGTCCCGCGTCTCTTCTCCTAACACGCCACGCGTACCAGGGGTCCAATGCTCACGTGATAGACAAAATTCTTGCAAATGTCTATCAAAACCTTGTTTTCATATTTTCGCGATTTTACGGTAGACATTATGTCTACCCAAAACGTTATACATGCATAGCATTAAAATCTGTACCTCTTTTGATGAGGACTATATTGTCATCTAGGTATGGTGATTTTATTTGGATTTTCATAAAAACTACAATAATATTTCGTCTCGCTATAAGTGGCATTTTAAAATGGCAGTACGGGAAATGGTAGAGATAGTTTCCACGGCGCGAGCGGCGAGTTTTGTGGTGACAAGGACACTGCAATGTAGTGAGAATTTATTCTGAATAACAAAGGACTCCAAATACATGTGCACCACTGAGGCAATAGATATTGTGGAATACGTGCGCCAAAGGATCAAGTATACGCCGAGGGTGCAGCTGCTGCAATCGAGCCGCAACGTCAACTTCATGGCGTTCGTGGTGCGAGTTCCAGTGTGTTTTCTGAACCTATATGGTGTACAATTTTTTTTAACGAATTGTATTCTTCCTACAGCTTGATTTTCATGGGAAGTTTGTTGTATATTCTGTGGGCTGTTCCCAAAATATTTTTATCGTATAATGCAATTTTATGTGGACGAGCCGAATATTATGCCTATGTCGTGTATTTTGGAGGGTAGCAGTTGTGACAGAAATATAAGCAGTACACTGCCTGCGTTGATATAGAATTATAATATATCTTTCAGATTGATTGAATATAGGCATATACGAGTATATTACAACAAATGATGATTCACTGATACGAGGGACTCCATCGAAGCTGAACCTAGTGATAGGTTGGAAAAGGGTTCGTATAATCCTGGAGTTCCTAGGAAGGTTTTGTAACCGATATCTTCTAAGTTTACGTGAATGGTACAAGCACTCATGTAAAGAACCTCGAGTACAATCTAAGGAAAAACCTGAGGGGCATCTGAGGGGAGCCAAATGAGGTTTCGAATTGAATTTAATTAAATTAAATGGAGTGGTGTTGGCTGGGATAAGTATTTTCTCTTCACGAATGAATGATTGACCGCCGGCACCGCGCAGGCGGTGGTAGGTAGCATTATCGCAAATCTATAGCGGCTTCTTGCGAAGTTTGATGTCTGCGTATGACCTTCGCAATCCGCTTTAGTGAACGATTGCGCATGGAAGGCACCGCACCGCACTCGGCCGCGCCGCCCGTCGCCGTCGGCCGCCTCGGGCGGAGCGCGGGCGCGAGCCGCTCTGAGGGCAACCAATATGTCATGTGTCAATGCAAATGCGATACGAGAGCCAAGTGTGCGAACACCGCGCACGGAGCTTTCACACGCGCCAATCATTTCGCAAGTCGTTTGATGCAGCCACACTCGTTAATCCTGTTCGAGGTTGTACTCGGAGGAAGCCATTTGTCATTTTTATTTTCCGCCGAAAGGATTTTGCTGTAACTGATCCGACTCTCACCACAACAGGGTGAGAGTATACAGATGCTACATACCAGTGGAGCTGTGGATTTGGGACTAAAGTTTATGGAACCATAAAAGATTTAGTAATTTCCATTATTGTCACCTTACATGCTGCACAGCACACTCACTGCGATATTGTGAACACAACACACGTAGCAGGTGCCCGGCCTCGCCTCTCCCACTTACTACCTACGTATAGACGTACATACATAATGTATTGTTTCATCACAAAAAATCGGCAATCGACGTTGGGACCAATCAAGCTAATAATTATCTCGGCTCGCCGCCCGGGAGCAGGATCTTCCACTCAACATAATGAATCGGTCGTTCGGAAGATTGCCAATTGATCGTAGCCGATCACGATTTAACGAGAGAAAGTGATGGACCATTATCGAAGTTTGCAGTAACTTTGATTGCGCAACTTATCAGCTATTCAGTGGGGTTCGATAAGTTGTTAACTGTGTTCCGCCGCCGCCGCCGCCGCCGCTGCCTGTGCGCCTCCGGGCTACTTACACAAGCTCCATGAACGCAAACAACATGACCCTTCTACTTTTATTATATAACTACAGTATGGTTCTTTATTAATTTAACCAATTTCAATAACTAGGAATAAGATATAATATAAGATCCAGAGAAGTAACCTACAGAAACCCAAAGTATGTAACGTCAAAAGCTAACTTCGCAAAAGCGCGTTAATGAAGATGCAGCTCTTCCAATAATCTAAAAGTCCTATTGTTTAGTTTAGTTCCCGCAGTTGACAAACTTTTCTTAACATTAAGTAGGTAACGTGTGATACCAGCGAGCGGGGAGCATTTTCTGCCATCGGCCATTAGGTTGGCCATCCAAAGAGGAAACGCTGTCAACATGCGGACCCATTCCGATAAGAGGCAGCAGCGGCAACCATGAATAAGTTTTCTTATCATCATCATATCAGGCTAGGGACGTCCACTGCTGAACATAGGCCTCCCCCATCAACTTCCACTTCGAATGGGCCGCTATATTTTAAATACACAAGGTCTAAAGAAATCTAAGGTCTATAATGGTGGATACCACACTATGGTGTCACAGTCGTGGCTCCGGAGACGGGGCCCACCCATCAGCATCACTGAATAAAATATTCAACATCCATTGTATTGTATTGTACTGTAGGTCGGCGGAGGACAACTACATCTCTGAGCTGGCGGGCGAGGGCGGAGGCGGCGGGACGGCGACATGGGGAGCGCGCGCGCTGCGCACGCTGCGGCTGGCGCGCAACCTGCTGCGCGACGTGCCCACGCACGCGCTCGCGCCGCTGCACCATCTACAGACACTGTACGTTACTTACGACCGCCTCCTTCTGCTTGTGCTTAACCTACCTAACATACTATTCCGACCTTACCCTCCCGGAACTAGCCACCGACCAAAAAACTACTATAACTTAAATATAACTCGGGTAGATTCTTAGGGACTTCATTCAGTCGACATAATAGGAGGCCGTCTTGCTTCATCTTTTGTAGTAGGCATATACTTAATGCAAGTCGGTGCCAAATTACCTCAAGGTAAAGCAGCTATGTACACTAGATAATCCCACTATACCACACTATCCAACTTATCAGTGGCGGCGTTAGGCGACGGCCTCACGCCTATGGGAGCCTCGCAAAAAAGAGTTACTATACTTTGTAAAAGATTGCTTGATCTCTGCGATAGTTGTTTGAGTTATATGAAAATTAACCTTATGGCTTTACAATAAGGTTCATCTTTTTAATCTGTGGTTGATTTTATGATGATACAAATAAACCTTATGCTAAAGCCATAAGGTTAATTTTCATATGACTCAAACAACTGTCGCAGAGATCAAGCTATCTTTTACAAAGTATAATTCTAATCCATGGAGGAAAGAAAGAAGCGGAGATGCCGCAAGGCAATTAGGTCACGCGCCATCAATTAGGTCATGACGTCACAGTGGGCGGGACCAAAAACCTTAGTTTCGAATGAATCGGCATCCCGTTCGGGTGCGATGTTATTTTGCTTTAATAATGAAGTGCGCTGTTGTTGGATGCAAAAATTGTTCAGGATCAAAACTGAAACATATTGATGGCATAACATTTTACGTATAAGTCCCTAAAAAAATTATTTTCATTTTAAATCACGTTTTCTCGTTTTTCGCCAGATTGCAACTAGAGACATCTGTTGTCGAATATATGCATTCTAACCACTTCTTATCAATATCGTCTTTTTATCATTATCAGTGCACATTATTGTGACCAATTTCGCCTCAAATAGCTTGCTTAAGTTTATTTTGCTTCCTATAATTTATTTCATAGACAAATTACATACCTTGATACATAAAACAAGAAGAATTTAAAATAATAAAAATGCACCATCTGTCGGTAAGTAGTAGTACTAAATGATTAAATAAAAATGTGTGCACCATACCAGCAAGACACTATTTTATCGAATTTATTATCTTCGTGTAATTTTTTTCTTAATGGTAACTTATTTTTTGTCATCATTTTAGATTCCCTGTTAATACAGATATTAGAAATGCATGGATACGTATAATAAAGAATCCGAACTAGACACCAACAAAGTATTCAAAAATTTGTTCACTTAATTTCGATGAAAATGATTTCTATAAAACAAAAAAAACCGGCCAAGGGCGAGTCGGACTCGCACACGGAGGGTTCCGTGTAATATACAACTTTACTAAGGAAAAAAAAACGCCAAAAATATTGAATGAAAGGTAAATTGCGGTTTACGATTTATGACTTATTAAAAAGAAACTACTTACTAGATCTCATTCAAACCAATTTTCGGTGGAAGTTTGCATGGTAATGTTTACATCATATATTTTTTTTGTACACACATTTTACCACTTTGGAAGAGTCTCTCGCACAAACTATTCAGTTTAGAAAAAAATTATATTAGGAACCTCAATATCATTTTTAAAGACCTATCAATAGATACATCACACGTATGGGTTTGATGAAAAAAAAAATTTTGTGTTTCTGATCTAAGTATGGGGAACCCCTAAAATTTATTGTTTTTTTTCTATTTTTGTATGAAAATCTTAATGCGGTTCACAGAATACATCTACTTACCAAGTTTCAACAGTATAGTTTCAACAGTATAGATATAGTTCTTACAGATTCGGAAAAAAGTGACTGTGACATACGGACGGACAGACATGATGAATCTATAAGAGTTCCGTTTTTTGCCATTTTGATTTTAACATCTTTTTGATTTAATGTCTACCTACCTAATTACCCTACCTACCTACCTACCCTATAGACCCGATACTCCATACAAGGAACACATTGGTGCCTATTCTGTTGTAAATCGCACTAAACTAATTTTAGTCACATCTCATCTCTTTCTTACGAACATGATTGAAAAAGGATAGAACATATTTTAAGTTGTCAAATTAATCTTTGCCGTCGTATTTTGCGTGTATTTAGGGTTACGCCTAAATACACGCAAAATACGACGGCGATAGATAGCGACTAAAATTATATTGAAAACAAACATTGGACTAATTTGACAGGACTAAATTTCTTATGTTCTTTGTTAGAAAGAGACATAGTGATATTAAAATTAGTTTAGTTGTGAAAAACAGAATCAGGGCCATTACCCACCTTTAGTCTTTCGCCCGCAGTTGGGTAATAATAAATAATGTGGTCCCGCCATACTAACGCACATAGTATGTTCTGGAACAAAGTTTCATGCTATGTTACGCCATAGTGGCGGGTAGACGAACTAACATGACAAATAGCTAGTTCAGTTACACTGTAATAATTCCATTAACCGTTAGATGGATTTACAAATAATGGGCAGGTTTTCCATCATGGGGAGGAGCCATCGCCCTACCTCGTCCCCCTCTCACCCGCATTTTGGCGACGCTTCTTTCTAAAGAGATTTTGCCTTGCGGCACCTCCGCTTCTTTCTTTCCTCCATGTTCCAATCAGTACAGCTTCTGCTGAAAGAATCATCTCAAAGTTAATATTGATTAAGACCTACTTGAGAAGCACGATAAGCCAGAGATACTATATATGCGTTATCAGTTATATATCAATTGAAGCTGCTAGCAATTGCGGCTAGTGTTATCAGCTACTTAAATCAGAAAAAAAAACAATGAGGCTAAATGCCGAAAATTCTTTTTTTTTAATTCGTGTTTCTTTGTGGAATTTTTGACATCATTTGATTAGCTATAATACTCATAAACTAATTATAGTTCACAAGTTCCACAATACGCCGCCAAATGTATTAACATTTGGCGGAGTATTGTGAAGTGCGGTACACGTTGTGACGACCACGACCACTCTGTCCAGAATGCAACGCATAAGAAGAAGAATAATACATTAGTGTAATTACATTAGTGTACAGCTCATTTATATTAACATCTTTCTGACTGGGAACTGAAAGACTCCTCGCAAAGCCTACGTTTCGCCTAACGCCGCCACCGCAAAAAAAATGCGATAGTTTGTGTGTGCTTATTACAGCTCAGCTCCTGCATCTCAGTCCAACGAATTTGGAAGACATTTAGTTCGTAGGTAGAACATACTGGACTTTTTGTCCCGGGAAAACATTAGATCCCTCAGGATTAAAGGTGAAACCGCAAACCGGAAGCTAGTACTACAAATAAAATTGAATGTTTACTTAACAAACACAAATTATTGAGATTCGAACTGAGCGAACATACTGTTTCCATCATTTGGGTCACATACAGATGGTTTACTAATATTTCGTGAGTTTGATCGTGGTACTGACTACAGCTCTGCTCTACACAACGTATCCTCTTTATCTGATGCCTCACACACACACGACCAGGGCCGTCTTCAATCTGTTGGAGGCCCTGGGCCCTTTAGTATAATGGGCGCCCTATGATAGTTAAAAATTAAAGTCCCGATCATCGAGCCGGTTTGCTTTGCTTCGGTTTTACGTCGCTATTGGCTACATGGGAAATCATCTTGTAGAGATTCAGCCACACAGAATTGCCAGTTTTAGGCATAAAAAGCTAATCAGTAGGTATTATGGTATGGTCAGTAATTATTTATTATAAATCGTTTGACTGTCGCAAAATAATTTATCGGAAATAGCGGTTACAGGCTGGTGATATAGCAGGAACTAGAGAGCCCCATCGATCGCGGGGCCCTGGGCACTTGCCCAGAGTGCCCAGTGGAAAAGAGGGGCCTGCACACGACAGTAGTACACTAGCGAGTCTCACTGTTACGTGTCACTTGCACGCCGCACTTGTGTTCATCTCAACGTATGAGCTATGGAAAGCCCTGCCAGTTTGCCAATAAAACACTACGCTACTCAATTTTGTTTTCTACTGCAAGAAATGCTCGATGTGTCACGGTCTCTCGGAAATGTTTCTTATGTTCCTTATTAGGAGTAGCTCACACCGCCGTCTCTGTAGTGCTGTCTGCAATGACCTGAAACGTTTCTTGTAAAAGTTTTTTTATATTTGATCCTCCATGTCCGGCATCAATATTGTATATCGTAATTTTCCCGCATCTGACGTCACCTGTCACCGAAATACAAACTTCGGCCGTTCCAGGCGGGAGATATTTGTTAATCTGTAGTACAGTGTGTAATATTATAATATTGCTTGCCGCTACCGACCGGACCAAATACCCCGTACATCTTATTGATTTCATCGAGGTATTTAGCAATCGTTTAATCGCAAGGTCGCCGGCACCCGCCGCGCCGTGCCGCACCGGTGCGGAAAGTTCGCAAACCATCGACTCGGCAACGGTGGCAGGTGTGGGTGAGTGCTTGGCTATAACCACTAGTTCCGGCCCAAAACGTGGAACTCATCACGAATTCCGTCAGCCATCATTATTATCTCCGACACGGTAGGAGTCGAAACCGCACAAATAACTGCAGATAAAAACATCCAGAGCGTTGGTTCACAAAATTTGGTCCCCGCCGCCGCCGCCGCCGCCGCCGCCGCGCAGACTACATATCTCTTTTATATAATGTTATAATTCGATGTGACACAGTTACCTGAGCTTCGTCTATTTATAGCCAAGCGTATAAATTGGTTTTATTTTAATGGCGAGTGTCAGCAGCCACTGAATATGTGTGTCGGTCGGGTGAGGTGGAGGGAGTGGCACGTCCCCCTGCTATCCGACGCGACCGCCACTGCAATGTGCGACACGCGGACACAATACTGTGTATGACGCGGGCCACACGCACGCCACACGTGCATGTCTGGCTGCATCTTAAATATGATAGCTCCCGATGTTTGTGTGATCTATACTAAATCCGCTTCAAGGTGTGACACCATGTGCGTTGCGAACCCGGCTAGGCCACATCGCGCTACGCGGAGCCACGTGGCCACACCACTCAGCGGCTCTAGGAACGGGAATACGTGCGTTAATTTAGTTATGCGCCCGCGTTTGATGTGGTTGTGGATGATTATAAATAATTACATATCATTACGTCCGCGCTGTCACTGCCACCAGTTAGCGTCACTCTGCTCTTTCACTTAATTATTTTATTCCGCACTTGATATTCATTACCTACTAAAGAACCTTATCTAGCGATGAGCGAAAAACGGGATTACAGAGTGACGTGGAACGAAACCTCGACCTCGTTTTCACCTCCACCACAATACCAACTTATCGTATTATGCTAGTTAGTATTGCGAGTTGGAAAATTCCACCTGCATTGACTCACTTCACACCTCCCTAGCTAGGTAGGTATGAAAGTAATCTAAAATAACAAGCGGGTTCCTCAATCTGTATCATCATCTCAGGGCTCCTTCCTACCCTATAGATTAGGTATTAGTAACCAAGTAACTCTCCCAACAAAATAAAGTATCTGAAGTACGTGAATTAGTATCGTAAGGAGCCTAAGAGTGTGACGTGGACGTCATCACGTCACACAACTCATGCAGCTACCGGTATTCGGCTTGTATAATTTAACTATGATCTCTTCTTATGCGTTGCACTCTTGACAGAGTGGTCGTGGTCGTCATGACGTATCATTTGTGGCGCGCTTCACAACACGCCGCCATTCTTCACTAACTGCTGCCCTTCTGGTGCAGTTATTGATGGGACCGCCTATTGCGGCCTTAATTTGGTCGGTCCATCGCATTGGTGATCTTCCACGCGCTCTGATACCCTCCACTTTATGATACCACCAATCGCTCTATGGAGACATCTCCACGCCGCGACACGTGTCCGAAGAAAGTTATGATGCGAGCCTGCACTACGGAGGATAGACGCTTCTTGATACCGAGTTCCTGGAGTATGAACTCATTTGTACGAAATTCTGTCCATGATATTCCAAGCATTCTTCTCCAGCACCACATGTCGAGAGCGTCTTTCCTCTTTCTCTCTAAAATTAACTATGATACTAGGTAGGTAAGTAAGGGCTGACCGATATATGTGTGTGTGTGTGTGTGTGCAGGAACCTGGCCGGCAACCTGATCAGCGAGCTGCGCGACTCGTCGCTGCCGCCGCTGCCTTCGCTGCACACGCTGTGAGTTACTACTGCTAGCCTAGCACCTACTAGTGTATAACCATTTGTTAACGTTCATAAGTGCCTTATCAGGGCCTAAATTGAATAAATGCTTTTTGAATTTGAATTTGAATTGAATAACTTATAATAATAATAATAGCCTTTATTTAACAATCTTATAAATATAACATACATATTAAAGAAAACTGTTATGTGATTAAAATATAAACTTTTTAAACTTAAATTAATTAAATTATTTGACACCGATAAGTATTGAGATTGACTTGCGTCGATTTTATTATTACTTATTGAGTGTCCTCTGACGGTTGATAATTCTGATGAGAATGTGCCGTGGAAATTTGAACCAAATAAAAACCCTATATTGTGTAGAGATATAGTAGAGATAGATATAACCCCAATAGCAAACAGACACTAAGAAATAACAAATATATTTAGAATACGAAGAAATCAAACGAGGTTTCAAAACACCAAAGAAACGTAATGGGACGCCGAGTGCCGAGTCTACCGCGAGCGTGATTTATTTAGTTTATATGGTGTCGTTCTATATTAAATAGCGATGTCAGTAATAATAGACTAGAAACATTAACTTACAGGAAAAGTGGCAGACCCTACATTGAATTTGTGTGACAATGCAATGCAGACATACTTATGCGACGCGGACCATTGAGCTATTATTACTACGTATAGAGAAGACTCCACACAGCACATCACACAGGCCATCCGGCCACACTTGTTGTTGTAGAACGATGAATGAAACGCGTAAGCGCCGTGAAAATCACGGTGTTTCCGGGAAAAATACTCCTAAAAGCGTTCTGATAGCGCTACGTATTTCTACTGTCTGCTTAGACGACTAATTATTGGTTCAGCGCTAAAGAGAACTTTAGTTGACTCTAAAAAATGGGACATAACGTTTGCTTATGATAGCTTCTCTATACGTAGTAATAATAGCTCAATGACGCGGACGCGACTGTAGCTTTTTTTTTATACCACAAAGTTTGCAAACAAGCATACGGCCCGCCTGATGGTAAGCAGTTACCGTAGCCTATGGCCGCTTGCAACACTAGGGTATCACTCGCGCGCTGCCAAAAGTTGCGTTGCGTAGGTGTTAGTACCTCATGTACCTATAACAAGTTCATTCTACACCTACTTACTACCTTCGTACCTAATGCTTACATTAGAGACAGTACAATATTCATTACATTTTACTAGTATCTGACCCGCATTTCCGAAGTTACAATATTAGATAGCAGCAATATTAGATAAAATAAGCTACTAAATTGTAAAAGCATTAGAAACAATTCACTCCAATTATAAATGAGGTCGTTACGCTTGTGATGTAGGTAGGTATGCAGTACAGGTACGTGATAGATACACATTAGTTATCGAAGGTAAACCAGTCTGTCTGTTAGACTCGTTCGTTCATTGACGAGACACGCACGCACGCGCGCGCGCGGTCCTCTGACGACGCATACGTAGTGCTAGCGCGCGCAGCTGAAGCACTCCAAGCGCATAATATTCCAATAAAGATTAGTACTCTTACATTCCACTTATTCCTTGCAAGGACGGGGAACGGGATCCATACCAAAAAAATCTCTCACTTCTACTGTGTATGGGCACAGGGCACAGGTACTACGTATGAGAGGAGTACGAGGTGCGTCGCGACGCGCCCGCGCAACGCGGCACGCACTTCAACTTTTTTTTCTTTTTTTTTATACCACATAAGTGGCAAACAAGCATACGGCCCGCCTGATGGTAAGCAGTTACCGTAGCCTATGGACGCTTGCAACACCAGGGGTATCACTCGCGCGTTGCCGATCCTAACTTGTCGCACACCACACACGACATGCGCTTGCAGGGTGGCCTGGTTTTTTTTTGTTAATTCTCTGAAAAGAATTGGCAAAGTTAGCATCCTGGGCAAAAATCCTTTATTTGAAACTCACTGGGAAATCATATAGATTTAAGGAAATCGCCGTAATTCAAACCCTGAGGAGGAAAATAGCGATCATGGAAAGCTGGTAATCTATATGCAGGGTCAATTCCCTTGATTTCAAAAACCAATTTAAAGTTTGACACAAAGCCAGTGGCGTAGCTAGATAACCCAAAGGCCCTGGGGCAAAAAATAAACTAGGGCCAAACTAAACTATTTAATCGAGCCATCTCGTTTTTACACCTGGAGCAAGACTACACTCACACATTGAAAAAAGACAGATCGTAGCATGTTCCGCCATCTTGTCCGTCATGATAATCCGTATGAAGGGTCAACAAATATTTGATTTTATACGAAGTATTAGGCGTCATCCGCGTATCATTCATGTACCTACATAAATTAAATCTTTACCGGCCTTAGTTCGGGTCTGTAATGACTACACTTTTTAGTATGTAGGTGTAATTGCTATGCAATTTTTTGCGAATGCTTCGTCTGCTCTTTCTTATATGTCTGTGTTCAATTTACAGTTTGTAAGTCAGAGTCCAAAGAGCCCTTTGAGCTTGGGGGCCCCGGGGCACTGCCCCGTCTAGCCCCTAGGTAGCTCCGCCACTGCACAAAGCTTTAATAATTTCGAAAAGTCTGCAGCTCTCGGATCCGATGCAGTGCTCCCTCAGTCAATGTTGTATGGTGGTACCAAAACAATTTCGATACCTATCCAACCTAATTTTCAAACTCTTTTCTAAATCTAAATTCCACAGAGCTTTCGTACACAAAGCACCCTAAGAGAATTTTCAAACTCTTTTCTAAATCTAAATTCCACAGAGCTTTCGTACACAAAGCACCATAAGAGTGCGTACCAAGCCAGAAAAATATGGCAATGTCAGATGAAACAAACTTATGTCTAATCTTCGCGTGGAGATGAGATGGAGATAGCGTGTTCCGCGGAACAAAAATGAACTAAGCGCTTTTTATCTAAATAACTCGTAAAGTATAGAATATTTTTAAAAATCGTTAGTAGCAGCCCTAGGTCATATGTTAGTGATATTATTTATCGAATTTTTATCTTAATTAGATACACCATGAACGAATAAAACCGAAAATTCATTATTATTAGAGGTAGCTTTGTGATTTTTTTCGATCCCTCATAATGAAAATACCTATATAATTATTTTTTTCATTTAAATACTATTTACTTGGGTAAATTTCAATTCTAAGATTGTTATTTTGCTTTATATACACTCTTAATTAAAATAATTTTAATAATTGAGAAGCGGTTCATTGTGCGACAAACAACTCTAATCTTATTGCCTTCCATACTGTACCAAATATAATATAGTAGGTACTTAATTGCTACAGTATTTGTCATTCACACGGCACTCTACCAAATCATCAGTCTCTATCAATTATCATTTTCACCGAATAAGTAATAATAATAATAAAACATAATAGTGTATCTACATAGTCGAAGAAGAGAAAACGCTGCCAGCCTTCTGGAAACCTTGCCGTTAATCGGAAGCAGCGGCAGACTTGAGGTTTTTTTTTTATATGTAATTTGTACATATTTGTTGTAAATAAACTTTTAATAATTTGTCAAAGAAGAGTTTAAAACGTACAACAACCACCGTTTTATTACCACAGATATCGAGTTTTTACATTCTACAAACGAGACTGCTGAGCTGCTCTTTGTGATCTATTCGAAGTCTAATGCCGAGCTCACTAGTAAAGCTAGATAAATCATTTGCCGATATATCGTACAACGAAGCCTCCCTCCCCCGACCCCCCTGGCCCACCCCTGCACCCGCCCCGCCCGGCATTAAGGCGATTAGAAGGGCTCACCGCAATCTCGGCAGCTCGCCACTGTTGGCAACGCACTAGATCGTTGAACTCTCCTAATACCGCATTTATTTGGCAAACAGGCGATGTATCAAACATCTGTGTGACGCAACGCAACGCGACGCGACGCGCGGCCGTGTAGTGTTGCTGCCTGCCTGCGCGCTGCGTCCCGCCCGAACCACTAGTCTCATCTCATTTCACTTATTTTGATAATATCATAAATCAATGTCTCATTTTTTGTGGACCGAACGCTACGGGCATAGAAATAAAATAACTGGCTACGGGGATTTCACAACAAAATGATTTAATAGAGATTGGAAACCGATAAGTTTAAGAATATCAAGAAAATATCCGTGTGTGAAAAATGTCCCAGGATATTTATTTATTTATTATTCATTCGATAATACGCCTATTCCTATGATGTGGCAGACAGAAATGATCCATTCCTGCTGATTATCTCACCCACATGCCGCATCCAAAAACAAGGGCGAGAAGGCGGAAACAATCGCAAAATATGTAGTTCCCTCTTTCAGGAGAACAAGATAAAAAAAACCTATTCGTTTACTAGGTAAGACTTCGAACTGTTATTTTAAATAGCATTGAAATATGTCTTTGATCCCTTGGAGTGTCGGCAAGTCGCTGGTGTGGGATGCCACATGTGTCGATACACTCGCGCCATCTCACTTACCGGCGACTTGTAAAGCTGCAGGGGCAGCTGCGGCAAGTGCGAAAAATTCAAAATTCAAAAAATATGCATCGATTGGACCCAATTATATTTTTGTGCCTTTTGCGGTCGAGACCATGGGAACGTGGGGGTCCGAAGCTCGCCGTTTTGCTCGCACCTTGTCATCAAAATTGATCGAGACCTCCGGAGACCAGCGGGCGGGGAGCTTTTTCCGCCAACGCGTCAGATTGGCTATCCAAAGAGGAAACGCTGCCAGCCTTCTGGGAACCCTGCCGTGGCCAGCAGCGGCAGGCTGGAGGAAATCTATATATAGATTGTATTTTGTACATATTTATGAATATTGAATTTCAATTTTGGTCTGTTACTGGCGCTCTAAGCGACACCCTCACCGTAATCATGTGATCAACCACAAGCAACCTGAAAAGGAACTGGCTGTCAAGTGCAGCTGCCGGCACACACCAGGTGTTTTTTACTTATTTTCAACTTGAAGGTGGCCAGAAGGGTAGCTACTACAAAGTTCCCTCCATCCACTGTTCTATGGAATTATGGAATGGATTCCTTGCGATGTTTTACTTCAGTGGAAACTCATTGTAGAAATCGAACTAGACCTTCTTCAGGGTATTTCACGACACTATCACTGAGCCATTTCCACCATTAATGCCTATAGTATAAATTACAAATGAATCCGGTACCTGTGAACCTATTAATTATAGTTAAGCCGGTCGGATCTCTCATTTACAAGGAGTCGATAACAAGAGATACGATTAATAAGGAGCAGATAATCCGGCGTGAGTGATGGAGGGCTGTCGAATTGCGAGGAGCCCAACTAGGTAGTATGCGGGTGCGAGTTCGCCTGCCATCTCTGCCGCTGCTCCTCCTTGCCGCGCCTCGCCTCGCCTCGCCTCGCCCCGCCTCGCCTCGCCCCGCCTCGCCCCGCCTCGCCTTGTGTTGTCACTCGATGTCTGCTTAATTTATAGCACACATTAATAAGTGGATCGTGAACGTCAAGACTCGCATCGCACCGGGGCGCGTCGTGGAGTGATAATCCACGGCAGACACAGACCGCGCGATTAGGCACTCACAAACGTCACGTTACTTCACACAAGACGGCGCGCGTAGTCGCGTGAAGCGGATGATCCGTACCCCGAGTGTAAAGAATTAACGTTAATAAACGCATACTGTCGCGATTGAGTTAACTATAAATTAGTAAGGGAGGAATTAGTACCATGAGTATTATGCTAGAGGCGCTGCGCCAATTCCTATAGAGAAATATCGTAAACGCAAACACGTTAGTCTGTACACTCGGGGTACAGATGTGTGACTGGTTGCGTTGCTTTATAGACCGGGAGATATTGGCACAATTGGGCCGCCGGTACCAGCGCTATGACCATCATTTTCCTTTTCGACATTACGTAATTAGACCCTTGAAGGGTCACCATACTGCTACAAATGACCAGGGTACCAGTATCTCCCAGTCTATTATGTTGCGTTGCTTTGCATAGCTGCTGATGATCTCCGCCGCCGCCTGCACCACTACGATCAGCCAGAGTGAAATTGTTACAAATAACAAAGTTTCCACTTATGGGTGCACCTGGAAATATGGACCAAATGGAACGGTTGTATTTTACGGTTTTAACTCTGTTCCGTGGGTGTGGGTGAGTGTCTGTTTCACTGGTTGGTGTAGGTACCTACCTGATAGGTTATCGAGTAGGTATCTTCACAGGCCGTCTCATTCAGTACATTTCGAAAGAAAGAAACTTCATTGATAAAGGACTAATTGAAAGTACAGTAGGTAGCTTTACTATTTTCTCTCTTAAAAATATAATAATAAGGCGGAAGCGGACGAAGCGGTCACGCGCCGCCCACTGCTGACACAGGCAGGGTGTCGAAAGCTTTATTTCACGCGGACACTAATTGAAATTCATGAAATAAAAGAATTACCGAGTCTTAAATTATTCTCTTTATAATTCCCATCTAAATGAACTCATATCTTTCATGTCTGGTTACAATTTATTACACTTCATTAACATTCACAAAGTGAGCCAGTTTATAAATGTTATTTGGAAATTGTTGAATTTGTTGTTATGCAAATATTATGATCTAGGTATATCTAGATATACCTATGTATATTCTTAGTATGAGTGCCCGATGTGTGGTGCGGGCGGTGGGTCTACACATCCCACCTGTGGGCGGGAAAAGTTCATCTCATGAAATGTTTTGAAAACAATATTAATTTAACTCATTATTTGCTTCAAATGGTATTGGTATTATAATAATAACTATGATATCACTCAAAACATTATCAAGTAGTAACTACCACAATATACATTTCAAGACTAGAATAAAAGAGAGAATCAATGAATAGCCGAAGGACAATCAGTGTGCCTAAACAACTATCCCGCGTGGTGTTGTGAGTACTACCTACCTCCTACTGGCGAATCGAGCGGAACGCTGATTACACACAAAACTAGTAGGTGTCTGGAAATGGTAACAAATCGTGTCGAAGGACAATAACGTCCTGCGAGAAAACATCCTCAGCGGCGGGCGCTGCATGGACACGGGGCGCTGGGCGCTGGGGCGCTGGGCGCTGGAGCCCAGTTAGCGTAGCCACCGACACGTCTCGCGCTCGTCGCATGCCCCCGGGGTCGACGACCGCCCCCCACCCACCGCCATCACAGATATACAACGACTGAATGAGATACTGAAACGTTTATTAAAATTTCAGTCAGCGCGGTCGAAATTAACGCGTCAATTCGAAGGCAATAAATTGAGCTCTAAATTGCGCTTACAACATAAAAAATATCTTTATTTTACTTTCAGCGATTTAGGACTACAGTAGAAATCGGTCGTAAATTATGGTTTGACGTAATAGATATTTAGTAGTTAGGAAATAAGGAGTTTTAATTAGGTAATAACAGAATTTTATGTTACATATAAATGACATGGTCCCATTGTCATCAGATCAGGATGTGATTACTTCTTAGTGTACTTTGAAGTCGGTTTAAGTTTTTTGTAGAACAGTTCAATTATTTTTAGTGATCGTTATCAGTTTCCTAGGGTGCTACCCAAGAAGCACATGACGACGACAACGGGTACATAATAAAAAAAGAATTTTCCAAATCGGTTAATACTTAGGTAAATTAATAAAAACGGATTACGTTCCGGCTCAACTTCTATAGCACTGGTTCATACGCAGTACGCATACGCAGCTTTACGCAGTGGAAACGAGCGCCTCTGATTTATAGTGATCTCGCTGACCACCACATCATTGTAATACCGTTCATACTTCATAATTATAACGAGAGTGCCGCGCCATATTCTCGGCCGCGTGATATATAGCCGTCGCTCCTCGTACTCATGTTTATTTACCACTCGCTGTCCGCTCATAATAACAGTTCTGTCATATAAAGTATTCAGTGTATACATGGGGCGTGCGTGCAGTAAATACATCGTCGATGCAACGTATGGGATCAGATCAGCGAGCGGTTCGGCGGTGACGGGTGGCGGTGTCTGCGAGGGCGGGCGGGTGGCGAGGCGAGAGCGCGTCGCGGCGGCCGGTCATCTGTCCTGCGCTGCGATGCGATGCACACCCGCCGTGCCGCGACGCGCGCCGCGCGACTCGATGACACATACATGACTACACGCGCCGCGCGACGCCGACGTTGAAACAGCTCGCGCCTCATAAAGCGACCGCCGGGACAAATGGACCATCTATAACAACACCGTCGCCTACCCTGCTGCTAGGGTGACATTGAAATCTAAATTATTCAAATATATTTGCACAATCATTTATGTCGTAAGTAGGTACTTAACGACCGAAGTATACAAGCACGGTGGGTTTTCCCTCTCATCAAGGCTTTGGTTTGAAAAACGTTTGAATAAAATCTTTTCGATAAATAACCATTGTAGAGCCGAGTAAATTATGCGTGCGGTGTGTCGGGGCCGGCGGCGGCGGCGGCGGCGGCGGGCAGGCGCGAGGACGCCCCTACATTGTTTACTCACTGGCAGACTTTATTTCTGCGTTTCATTTATTGCCTACAAATTACCATAATGCGATATTCGTTCCCCAAATGGGCATTGTTCCCGGCTTTATGGCGTAACTTCGCATCGCCCGTAGCGAACCTAATTTACGAGCGATGTTCATTGACGCGACATAATGTGATGATTTGACGCGCCGATTGGCTCTATACCGAGCCATGAATTCCGCACGGAATTACTGGAAATAAATGATATGTGCGTGCACTCACGATCACGACTCATCAAACGTTATGTTTATACCGACTGTCGCTGCTACAGATTTCCACTGCATGTTCGCACGCAATACGAGTTTTCTCCATTAGGTGCTTACATTTAATTTATACAGTTGTATTTGTTATATTATTATGTGTGTTTGAGAGATGAACTTGTGTGATATTTGTGTGTATGTGCCGGCAGGGTGCTGAAGCGGAACCGCATCACATACATCGAGGAGCGGACCTTCGCCAACACGCCCGCGTTGCGAGTGCTGTGAGTACGCACACCGACATTACTACTCTACTCATACCATTATATGTATACATGTTAATAGCCAGCAAGCTATCCACTAATAAATATAAAAATACACGAAAGGTGAAAATTCTGTTATCAGAAGTACTGAAATTTATCGACGCTGCTATTAGTGAGGAGGTCAAGCAAGACTGTCGATAGACGCGGGACACGCTAACAGTTTCCGAGGCGCCCCGGCATTTTCTACTATAATTTCTAGCACCCATTAGATATAGTGATACATAAGATGGGTAGGTATCTCGATCTTTCCTCGCTTGCCCTCGATATCCTACATAATATGTAAATAATCAAGTAAATGTTAATATTGACAGGCGGCTAGAGGAGAACCTGCTGTCGGAGGTGCCGCCGGCGGTGCAGCTACTGCCGCTGCTCGAGGACCTGTGAGTACAACAGCGGTCATACATGTACCTTGGATTTTAACTACCTTAGCTTACTCTTTTACAAATGAAGGAAGAAAGGCGCTGCAATTGGATTTTAGGAACAAATCAAAAATAGGCTCTACGGTACAAGTAGTAAACAGCCTACGTTTACCGCGAGCATAAAGACGCTTGCAACACCAGGGGTAAAAATCGCGCGTTGCTGAAAAATATCTTCACACCTGAAAGGGGTTTAAAGAGGAGTTGACACGGTATCTAGCTGTGCCGGCAACGGAAGGGACAAAGCGCAGACTCATTTGGTAGCGCCGCCGCGCCGGGCCCCGCATATTGCCAGCACAGCGCCACTTCATGGATCTGGCGACCTTGCTCACTGTAGGAACGCAACACCACATTTATGTTATTTGGCTGCGACCTTCTGTATGGTGGAAGTTCTTCTCAAGTCGGGCTGTTCAGAATTTTGGATCTGGATCGATGACCCAGAGGTGTGTGTGTATCAGGTCGGTGGCGAGCAACCGCGTGGAGGTGGTGCAGAGCGGTGTGCTGCAGGCGTGCCGCCGCCTCGCGCGCCTCGAGCTGCGCGCCAACCCGCTCTCCCGCCTGCACCCAGACGCGCTCACGCACCTGCCGCACCTCAACACACTGTGAGTGCATCTCACCAGCCCCCTACACTATACACACTCACATACAGCGCCAACAAGCTCTCTCATCTGCACCCAGACGCGCTCACGCACCTGCCGCACCTCAACACACTGTGAGTGCATCTCACCAGCCCCCTACACTATACACACTCACATACAGCGCCAACAAGCTCTCTCTCATCTGCACCCAGATGCGCTCACGCACCTGCCGCACCTCAACACACTGTGAGTGCATCTCACCAGCCCCCTACACTATACACACTCACATACAGCGCCAACAAGCTCTCTCTCATCTGCACCCAGATGCGCTCACGCACCTGCCGCACCTCAACACACTGTGAGTGCATCTCACCAGCCCCCTACACTATACACACTCACATACAGCGCCAACAAGCTCTCTCATCTGCACCCAGACGCGCTCACGCACCTGCCGCACCTCAACACACTGTGAGTGCATCTCACCAGCCCCCTACACTATACACACTCACATACAGCGCCAACAAGCTCTCTCTCATCTGCACCCAGATGCGCTCACGCACCTGCCACACCTCAACACACTGTGAGTGCATCTCACCAGCCCCCTACACTATACACACTCACATACAGCGCCAACAAGCTCTCTCATCTGCACCCAGACGCGCTCACGCACCTGCCGCACCTCAACACACTGTGAGTGCATCTCACCAGCCCCCTACACTATACACACTCACATACAGCGCCAACAAGCTCTCTCTCATCTGCACCCAGATGCGCTCACGCACCTGCCACACCTCAACACACTGTGAGTGCATCTCACCAGCCCCCTACACTATACACACTCACATACAGCGCCAACAAGCTCTCTCATCTGCACCCAGACGCGCTCACGCACCTGCCGCACCTCAACACACTGTGAGTGCATCTCACCAGCCCCCTACACTATACACACTCACATACAGCGCCAACAAGCTCTCTCATCTGCACCCAGACGCGCTCACGCACCTGCCGCACCTCAACACACTGCGAGTGCATCTCACCAGCCCCCTACACTATACACACTCACATACATACACAAACCTTGCCCCCGTTTTTCACCCCCTTAGTGGTAGAATTTCCTTCTTATCGGATGTCATTCTAATTAATAATAGGTCTTTACCTATGAAATTGCCGTTCTGCAGTACTGGCCATTTCAAATCAAAATAATTTTTGTTTGGCTAAGAATTCTAATTTCAAATTAATTTTATTTTAAAAACATGGAATTCTTTTTCCAAAAGTAGTCATTTGTTTATTGATTAGTGTTACATTTTCATCGCATTTCAATCTTTTTCGTCATCATGGATACGGATGGGTGATTACTTCGATGAATACAAATAAAAAGTACATGAAAAAAATTCGTTTAAATTTTTTCATACAAAACGGCAATTTCATAGGTAAAGACCTAATATAAACTTGCACGTAAACGGTGCCTTGTACATTTTTACATTTCTTGGGTCTAAGCCTGCCATTCTTTCATTTAGTTATTTGTGAGTTATTTACTTCCATAATTCAGTTTTGTTATCGTTCTCGTTCCGTAGTTTGTTTACCTGAGAGTATCGTAGTAGGGTTCTTATAAAAAAACAATTTCCTTCCTAAACGGCCGCCATCACACATAAAATAAATACGTACCGGTATGAAAAATTAATTAATTTATGTAGTCGGAGGCCTCGCTTTGCGATAATTAAACCACATTTAGCATATTTAATGAATAGGTTTTTTGATAACCTTTCGTCAATAACGAATACTCCAAGAATAAAATTTACGGAAGATTTATTAAATCCATTTTCAGATATTACTAAATTCATTACACTCCTATCGGCCCAAGTTTAAAATTGATTTCAATTCCACCAAACAATACTTTCGGTAAGTACCTAAATATGATATAGGTATCAAAGCTTAGTTATGTTGTGATGACAACGAACTAATGGCGTTCACCCCAAGTAGTTTTAGTAATCTGTGCCCGAAGCCCGAAGCTCGACGGCTAAGCTCGACAGTTCAGAGAGACGGGGTCAGGTCGGTCGGATTCCGCAACTGCAGTCGATACGAGTTTTGGCACCTAGTAGTAGGTAGTATATGCACCCATGTAAGTATTGTTACGCTCTCGCGTGGTGTCCGGTGTCCGCACGTCATCACATCACCCGCGGCCCGCGACCTCGTCGCGTTGCGCGGACTTGACATTACACAAGCAAGTTGCAGCGCCGCTCCGCACCGCCCGCGCCCGCACCACCGCATCGCCCCGAGCATGACTCATCTATCGCATCGACGCCACACGCATACACACACAAGGTGCACTGCACTCACTGCACATGCACATATGACATAATTAAGTGCGCCAATTCGTCTTTAGGTAGTAGTCTCTCTTATCTTCTGTCTAAAGATGTTCCACAATAAAATACCTACGTTGCTCGCTGTAAATAACTGATACACTTTCTTGTTTTTGTCGGAAGTTCATCGATTCTTACCGGTTTTGCGAAAATAAAGCTTGACGAAAATAAAGATTGTACGTGGGAGAATCCCAATCCTCGTGACGTCACACGTCCGTCCGGTGCCCTCGGAACTGGTTCCCGACGATATTTACTATGTATGACATTGGATATCATTCACCCGCGACATCCGAACCAGATCCGGTGGATAAAGTTGGCGAGCTCCGGACATACGGGCATGATAATGTGTCAGCGAGGCGATACATGGAGCTAGTTTCCGCGCCGATACCGTCCGGCGCGGGATGGCCTTAAATTCTCACTAC
>CATOBL010000330.1:0-15987 GCA_951394255.1 Polyploca ridens | reverse complement strand
AAAAAAAATGTAGACAGTGTGTAATAAACGAGTGAAGCAACAAAAGGAATCCTGTGTTTTTGTAAATACATGCCCTCACGCACACATAAGCACCATAGGAAGCCGATCATTTCGAGGTTGTCATTTCGCATCGAGACGTTGATAGTGACAATAAAGAGACTCAGTATCACTTGTACCTGCTTGGGCCAGTACTGATTTTACTCACGCATACGTAGGAAATTTTCGGCTTTACTTTCTTATAAGGTGACACTCTTTGATTTTTTTATACATACGGCTTGCCTATGGTTATTTCTATGGTAATTTATCACTAACCACAATGAGCTCTTTTCTCGGTTAATCTTCCGTACATGCAAACCTATACCCGGTGAATTTGTGTCATTCGATTGTTTCGAACTACATCGTTAACACGCTCTTAATTTAATAGAGATTCTTTGTTTGACTTCGGAAAACAAGAACCTGAGGCGAATAGCGTATGAAAAGTCTGACTGTAATACCGGTTCGGAATGTTGCATTTGCTAAAAAGAGCCGGCAATAAACTCAGCAATTACTCTTTTCAAAACAATCTTAGATTCATTACATAATATTTACATTCTAATCGCACTCACAACAATGGCGTGCTCCGGATGCATCGGCAATATTACAAAGTAGACTGAATCTATATTTAATAAGTAAATAAATAGTAAACTCGGCGCAGACCAGCCCCCACAAGCAGCACCTGTACACGCACATGACGCGTGTGGCAGCCATCGCCCTCCTCGCCATATTGGAGGGAAGTGAGCGACCCGGCTTAGCCTTACCTTAGCTGATTGATACCGTCGCGTCGACAGAAGCGGAGAGCGGTTCCCGGTCGCGGTCGGCGGAGGGCGGGTCGTACGGGCAGTACGTGTACGCGTCGTTCCCGGTGGACGTGATCGTGCAGTTCCACATGCAGCCCAGCACCTTCCGGTTCAGCTGCCTGCCCGCCTCGCGCGTCGAGTGCCTGCTGCAGCTGCCCAGTCTGCAGATCGTCTTCAGCTCCAAGAGAGCCGGCGATGAGTCAGTACCAACACCTTATTCTTTCTGTTTATAGCCCTGTGCTTGACCACAATCTCACCATGGTAAGTGATGAAGTAGCCGAAAGTGGTAAGCACCCAAACTCTGGAAGTAACTAATTCTCAAGTGCAGCTGTCAGTTGCCGTGCTTGGTGACAGATTTTCTACTTAAGGGTGGCTATTCAGGTGGGTACTACAAAGTATCCTACCAGCGTACTATGGTTTCCTCATGATGTTATCCTTCACCAAAAGCTCATTGTAGGATTTGAATACGGGACCTTCGTCTCGGCATCCGACGTCACAACCACTGAGCTTTCATCAGCTTAAAATTGTTGTGTTCACCAGAACTCATTGAATTAAAAGAAACAAAAAACCCGACTGCGTAAAGCAAAAAATAACTGAAAAGAGAAAAACAAGCTCTTTAATCTATAGAATTTTGAATATAAATCAGACGCTCAGATGCGGACGCGGACGCTCAGATTGTGGAATGAGCTCCCCGCCGTGGTTTTCCCAATGGAGTACAGCATGGGGTTCTTCAAAAAGGGTGTGAAGAGATTTCTGCAGGGTCGGCAACGCGCGAGTAACACCTCTGGTGATGCAAGCGTCCATAGGCTGCGGTAACCGCTTACCATCAGGCGGGCCGTATGCTTGTTAACTGCCTAAGTAGTATAAAAAAAAAAACTTGAATTTTATAAGGTATTGAAGTTGTGTGGACTCTAGCATTATCTGGAAGCTATAGATAAAATAGACTCTAAATCTTGCGTTTTCGACTTCGATGCTCTTTTGATATCTGTTGAGGAACTTTATGGTATCCTTATTTGGGATATAGCGAGCTTTGAAATAAAATAAAATAGATACATATCCGCAATGTTTTTCTACGGATGTTTACAGAAACAAACGTTTTTTTTACAAGATCTATTTGATAGTTTTGCTTTTATGTGTAAACATGATACCAAATCAGCTTCTAACTTCCCTCAATTTCCCAGAGAAATGGCGGAACCAGCAGTAGCCATGGGCGGTCTCAGCGTAACGGGTTGCTTAGCTGACTTCTCAGTGTACGTGTTCCATCCGTACGGAGGCAAGAAGTCGAGTCTCAAAGAGGCTCAGTGGTCCCCTCTCTCCGACACCGAGAGGAAGGACTCGCTCAGTATTAATGTGGAGTTTGTCAAATTCCACCTGTCGAGGTCCAGGAAACTGGATTTCCAGACCGATCAGGACCAGTCGAAGGCCACCGTTAGGTTTTCAAGTAAGTGCTATTTAGTCAATGTTTTTAAATCTTGTTTATAATTTTTTCCAGCTGAGAGTTATTGGGATCTCTTGGGAAACTTGGTAGAATGTTTTATTTAAACTAGCTGTCCCGCGTGGTGTCACCCGCATTCCCGAGGGATCGTATGTTTTCCCGTGATAAAAAGTATCCTATGTGTCAATCCAGAACATATTCTATCTGTGTGCCAAATTTCATCCAAATGCGTTCAGTAGTTTTTGCGTGAAAGAGTAGCAAACATACATCCATACTCACAAACTTAAAAATTATTAAGATGTTACTAGTTTTCTTATGCTGTAAAATTAACAAAATCAACCCTTATAGACCTTCATTTTGCAATAAAGAAATAGAAGTGAAAGCGCCAGTATTTTAGGTAGTAGTCATAGAAAATTCATGTCACATTGCGTCGATGAGAGGACTTTACTGCAGTGTTAGGGTTGACACAACTAATATGAATGCAGGGAGAGTAATATAACTTCAACTTCTCCAAAGCGGCTTCGCTTGCGACAACTCTTTCACCGGCGATTGAATTGTTGGCCACCCAAACTACCAATACAAAATGTTGTGTGTACGTTTATATTTCGACACAATAGGCAATTAAAAATAGGTCAACTTTTTACCGGAAAGCAGAGCGGAAGGTAGTCCAGAATTGACGTAAATATTACCAATAGAAGATGACATATACAACGAGTAACGGAAAGGGTATATATATCCATCCAGGGTATAGATATTAATAAAAATAAAATAAAATCCGAATAGGGTGAAGACAACATCAGCTCTAGACTCTCTTTTAAAAGTTTGCTTCAATATTTATTGAATTAAAATCATAACCAACGTATCACCGCTCAATGAATCATTCTTTCACGTCACTTGTTAATATTATTATGTAATTTTCTCTTTCGCGATCTGTGCCCCTAGTACCAAAGAGATCGTGTACTTTGGATATACACTTTCTGTTCCACGTTGTATAAAGGGTTGTTGGTCTGTGGGTACAGCTATCGTAGACGTGGGCTCGGCGTGGTTCAAGTACGACATGCGTCGCCTGGGCGAGATTCTGGCGTTCCCGAAGGCGTGGTACCGCCGCACCATCGTGCGCCGCATGTTCCTCGGAGATCTCAGCATCAACCATCACCATCATACACACGCGACTCACCACGGGTACTGTACTACTACAAGATTTTTACTAACTTGAAATGTATGTATGTTGGGCTCAAATCTTGCAAGTCGAATTTCACCCACTTCCAGTGGTCAGATTGACTTGATATCTGGTATACATCAGTATATTAGAAGTGAATGAAAGTACAGTCAACAAAAAAGCTTATTTTACGTTAAATAAACTCCTTTGCAAAAAAAACGGGCACCTTACAGTAATTTGCTTTTCTATGGATAATATTAATATTTTTAGTATGTCATTACCATAAATGACTATAAATTTCTTATTATCAATGGGAATATAGTTTTTAACAATTTAAATCCTGGAATCGGGTTTTTAGTCAATGTAAACAGAAAATGGTCATTTTTATGGGTATAATGAAATTAATGCTATGAGTAATTTTATAAAAAAAAGACATACTAAATAAAAATTTATAACGAGTATGAGCTCCCCTTGCAGCGATTACGGCATGTAATCGTCTTGGCATGCTTTCCACCAGGCTTTTGATTGTGTTCTGTGGAATCTGTTCCCACTCAACCAAGATCACACGTTTAAGCTCCCTGATGTTTTGTGGAAGTGGTTGGACAGATCGTACTCGCCTTTTTAGGTGGTCAAAGACGTGCTTAAAGGGGTAAAGGTTGGGGCTCCGCGCTGGCCAGTCCAAATGACTAATACCGACCTCTTGCATATAAGCATCTGCGTCGCCAGAACGGTGGGCCCAAGCATTATCGTCCATGTAAATGGCATCTTCGCCAATTACAGTCAGTGCGGGTTGTGCATGTTGACAAAGGATTTCTGTTGTGTACCTTTAGGCATTGAATGAGCCATTTTCAATGAATAATATCTCGGTACGATAGCGGGAAGTTACTCTCGCCCAAAACATAACGGACCCTCCACCATAAGGGGTGATTTCTTCAAAACACACATCGGCATAGCGTTCCCCTGGTCTTCGTAACATTCGCCGACGTCGGTCCTCACCATTCAGACCAATTCGAGCCTCATCGGAGAAGAGTACGCTACTCCAGTTACCTAGTGTCCAAGATAGGCAATTTCTAGCGAACCTCAATCGAGCTATCCGGTGCTCACGGAGTAACTTGGGGGCCCGCGCTGGTCGTCAACTGCGTATATCAGCCGCTAAAAGCCTCCTCCTCACTTTCCATAGGCTAACTTGTGCTCCTCGTACCTCTTCAAGGTTTCTTTTAGGTCTATGTAACTGCATTTGCGGTTCCTCAAAGCCTGAGTCACTAAAAAGCGGTCATCTCGTGGTTATGTGCGACGTTTTCTCCCAGAACCTTGCCTTCTCTGAACGGAACCCGTCTCTTGGTATCGAGTCCAGGTTCTTTGAACGGTTGAACGACTCACGTTTAACCGCTGTGAGACGTAACATTGACTACACCCCTCTCCCAGCAGCGCTATAATTTTACTAGCTCTTATTGCTTTCTCTGCCATTACAATCGACACAAAGATATCTGTTTTAACTCACTATAAGGCAGGATTATGCAACAAACATAAATTATTCTAGTAAAAGTTAGTTTAAGTTGCCTGATAAACTTTTAACCGCGAACCCGCGAAAACTAAGTAAAAAGTCACAAACTGAAAAAAGGGATCATTATTTTTAAAAACAAAAGTTTCGAATTTGAAATTAACTTTTTATCATACCCAGACCCTTTATTAAGTGTCAGTAACATAGTTTGGCTATTAAAACCACTTTAGAACTAAATAATTACCAATAATGTAAAAAAAACCAAACCGCCCGTTTTTTTTGCAAAGGAGTGTATAAAGAACAATTGTGATTGTAAATTTGTTTCATTGTGTTCTGTCTTTGTAAGATTACTTCTCGAGTTATTACTTCTATCTCGATTACTTCCGTAGTAGAAAGAAAGCATTGAAAACATTTGATTAGATGCCTGAAGAATCTCATTCAAAAAAGGTCCATATATGTACAACCGTACAAATATGTACTGGTAATGTACCGTGTGGTCTCCATCATACGACCTTCTACATAAAGTCAATTTGCAAAATAAACCTGAGAGCATTGATTTCATTGACAGTGTATGTATCATACTCTCCGGTATCCTGTCAATTAAGCCTATTAGAAAACGTACGTAGATGAAATCAAAGAGGTTATAAGATCGAACAACGCGCAGAAAAAGTATATTTGTGTATTTATTTTCAGCCCACCAAGCAATAATGTACCTGTATCGCCAGTATTACCACAGAGAGAGAAAACAAAGACTGTTGATCATCAAAAACCTAAAGGTAAGTTGGTATATCTTTACTTCTTCTAGGAGTACCGCAGGGCTCTATTCTAGGACCACTTCTATTCTTTATGCACGATAGTGACTTTACTATCTATTTTTAAAATACATGTTCCGACTGCGTTGTTATCAACGTTGCACCCTGAATTTGTTACATAGGTTGATTATATATATTGTATTGATATAGATCCTTGGTTACTGATTCATGACAATATTTCTCAGTAAAAGTATCGTTGAGTGCAGTTATTTTTATAATAATAATGTTATTTACGCACAGATAGTAAACCTACGGTGCCAGCAATGGGCGCGGCTTGGGAGACGTTGGTGCTGTTCGCGGTCAACTTCACGAGACTCAACGTTCACATGAACATGGGCAACGTCATGGGGAATGTCAGGTTGGTATCGTTAGTAGTTTAATTAAATATGAAAAAAATCCTAATACTCCGGGAGTACAGCAACAGGTGAAAAAATAACAAGAAAGTAACCTAAAGTGTGTGTTTTAGTTGGCTGAGCCGCGACTTCAACTGCACGGGGCGGCTGAGCATCGGCAGCACGGGGCACCGCAACATGCTGGTGGGCGTGGCGCTGGCGGGCTCCTCGCTGGACGCGCGCGGCGGCATCGTCGGGGGCGCCATATCGCTCTCCTCCATACACACATACGGTACCTACCCTACCCTACCCTACCCTACCCTACCCTACCCTACCACAGCAGCACGGGGCACCGCAACATGCTGGTGGGCGTGGCGCTGGCGGGCTCCATCGCGGGGGTGAAACGGCGGAATTGATTTCAAACAAAATGAACGTCATTGCGCTTCTTTGGTTTAATTGCTTGATTGACCGAAATAAACAAATTCTCACGATACTTTCTGTGTTCTTATAGTGCATATAGAAGAGGAGCCGGGCTGTAACCCTGGTCACGTGTGCGGAGTGCGTCTGGCGGCGCTGGAGCTGCGGCTGGAGTACATGGGCACGCCGGTGCTGATGGCGCGGGTCTCGTCTCTACGCGCCGCGCTGCGGGACGAGTGGCTCGCCAGGTCCAAGCTGCCCGCGCACCAGAACCCGCACAGACCTACCGCCAGGTATATACAACACGCGCTGGAGCTGCGGCTGGAGTACATGGGCACGCCGGTGCTGATGGCGCGGGTCTCGTCTCTACGCGCCGCGCTGCGGGACGAGTGGCTCGCCAGGTCCAAGCTGCCCGCGCACCAGAACCCGCACAGACCTACCGCCAGGTATATACAACACGCGCTGGAGCTGCGGCTGGAGTACATGGGCACGCCGGTGCTGATGGCGCGGGTCTCGTCTCTACGCGCCGCGCTGCGGGACGAGTGGCTCGCCAGGTCCAAGCTGCCCGCGCACCAGAACCCGCACAGACCTACCGCCAGGTATATACAACACGCGCTGGAGCTGCGGCTGGAGTACATGGGCACGCCGGTGCTGATGGCGCGGGTCTCGTCTCTACGCGCCGCGCTGCGGGACGAGTGGCTCGCCAGGTCCAAGCTGCCCGCGCACCAGAACCCGCACAGACCTACCGCCAGGTATATACAACACGCGCTGGAGCTGCGGCTGGAGTACATGGGCACGCCGGTGCTGATGGCGCGGGTCTCGTCTCTACGCGCCGCGCTGCGGGACGAGTGGCTCGCCAGGTCCAAGCTGCCCGCGCACCAGAACCCGCACAGACCTACCGCCAGGTATATACAACACGCGCTGGAGCTGCGGCTGGAGTACATGGGCACGCCGGTGTTGATGGCGCGGGTCTCGTCTCTACGCGCCGCGCTGCGGGACGAGTGGCTCGCCAGGTCCAAGCTGCCCGCGCACCAGAACCCGCACAGACCTACCGCCAGGTATATACAACACGCGCTGGAGCTGCGGCTGGAGTACATGGGCACGCCGGTGCTGATGGCGCGGGTCTCGTCTCTACGCGCCGCGCTGCGGGACGAGTGGCTCGCCAGGTCCAAGCTGCCCGCGCACCAGAACCCGCACAGACCTACCGCCAGGTATATACAACACGCGCTGGAGCTGCGGCTGGAGTACATGGGCACGCCGGTGCTGATGGCGCGGGTCTCGTCTCTACGCGCCGCGCTGCGGGACGAGTGGCTCGCCAGGTCCAAGCTGCCCGCGCACCAGAACCCGCACAGACCTACCGCCAGGTATATACAACACGCGCTGGAGCTGCGGCTGGAGTACATGGGCACGCCGGTGCTGATGGCGCGGGTCTCGTCTCTACGCGCCGCGCTGCGGGACGAGTGGCTCGCCAGGTCCAAGCTGCCCGCGCACCAGAACCCGCACAGACCTACCGCCAGGTATATACAACACGCGCTGGAGCTGCGGCTGGAGTACATGGGCACGCCGGTGCTGATGGCGCGGGTCTCGTCTCTACGCGCCGCGCTGCGGGACGAGTGGCTCGCCAGGTCCAAGCTGCCCGCGCACCAGAACCCGCACAGACCTACCGCCAGGTATATACAACACGCGCTGGAGCTGCGGCTGGAGTACATGGGCACGCCGGTGCTGATGGCGCGGGTCTCGTCTCTACGCGCCGCGCTGCGGGACGAGTGGCTCGCCAGGTCCAAGCTGCCCGCGCACCAGAACCCGCACAGACCTACCGCCAGGTATATACAACACGCGCTGGAGCTGCGGCTGGAGTACATGGGCACGCCGGTGCTGATGGCGCGGGTCTCGTCTCTAACGCCTCGTTCTTCATAAGCATAAAAAAGGGCATAAAGCGCTCGTCAATGTCAGCAACATATCGGTCCCCCAGATTTTGAATATGTCCATAGGTGGCGTTTGACCAATTGCCGTCAGGTGGACCGTCTGCCTGCTTGTTAACCTGTTGCCATAAAAACATAACTGGAAGGAAAGAAAAGGGTATTTTTCCAGCAGGCTTTAGCGGGGCTGAAAGACCAAATTCGATGTGATTTATTTTATACCAATATCTCTTTTCTTCTCCCCTTCTACAGACCAGCAATAATCCTAACTCACGGCACACTGAGCTGGCACCAGCTTCAAATCCTGATGAGTCGTAGCACCACCCCAGACCTGCTCAAGATGCAGCTCAAACTCGAGGAATTCTTCACGCAGCAGTTCAAGTCTAGCAAGCGGGTGTTCAGCTCGTTACATCCTAATTATACCAATGCCAGAAGAGATAGGAGAGAACGTGAGTTTCGTTTTATTTGCGCTCGTATAGTGTCTGTGAATAAGCGCACGGCGTGACGCCGCACTGCATGCGAATTATGAAAAGTCTGATCGCCTCTCTCGCACGCGGTCAAGCTTATGAGTATGAAGGAGACAGTTATAATTTTGCTTTTGCTGCTCATGAATAGAGTGGTCTTTTTTGTATTTGTCCATTAGTAATAATGCCGATTCTGTTGTAAATCGCACTAAACTAATTTTAATCACATCACATCTTTCCGTTACAAAAATTATGGGAAAATGATAGAACATATTTGAAGCAGTAAAAATAGTCTTTGCCGTCTTGATTTGCGGACGTAACCGCGATAGATGGCGACTGAATTTATATTGAAAAAAATAGGCATTGTACTAATTTGACAGGACTAAATTTCTTACATCCTTTTCTGATGTTCTTTGTTTGAAAGAGACATAGTGAGACTAAATTAGTTGTAAACAATAGAATCAGCACCATTGACTGAATAATTAGAAGCAATAATGTAATAAAATATCCAATTGCATATGTGTGAGTACTATGAAGGTGTCAGCTTTCGGTAATCGCCGTGTACCCTCGAGTCCAAGAGCGGTTTCCTCTGACGCTATGGTGTACCTCTCTCGTAGCGGCCCCGGTCCCGGTCCCGGTCCCGGTCCCGGGTACGAGTGGCGAGACTGGTCCGGCGCAGGGGCAGGGTGCGGGTGGTGGTGCGGGTGGTGGTGGCGAGCTGCGACACCACCGGCACTGGCAGCGCGTGCTGCACCTCATCTCCGGCATGCAGCTCTCCACGCTGCCCACGCCGCTGCCCGCTAATGGTACACAACCTTACAACCTCTATTACTGTGCATATACAGGGTGTTTTTTGGTCAGCGACAAGCGACCCAGGAGTGGTAGTACAAAAATACACTTTCCAAAAATTGACTAAATTCCATTAAATACTGTAAATGCGTTGAGAAATATCTTATTCAATTTGAAATAAAATTACCGCAAAGTACGGTCACTAGCCACGTGCACTGACTAGAGCTAGGCGCAAGCCGCCATTGCCCCACTCCTTTACTCCCTCGCACTCCTGTTGAGTATTACGTCTATATTTTAGCTTATTACATGATTTTCAAAATAATATTATTTTTATTATTATAAAAAATAAAGTATTTTTTTAACACCAGTATCAGTTGTATTATCGACCCTGAGTCGCTCGTCGCTGACCAAAATAACAACCTGTATAACTCTTATGGAAAAAAAAATATGTGGTCTTAATTCTGTTTTTAATTTATTTCATTAACATTCATTTCACACAAGCCTCCTGCACACAAATTAGGATGAAAGGGAAAGGCTAGTGGGCAACCTACTGTTGGAGTTTTCAGGCCCCTAGGAAGCCTCCAACTAGCTTAACGACTATCACGATTAGGTGATAACTGGGCCCAACGGCTTTACGTGCCTTCCGAAGCACGGAAACGATCGATTTCAAATACCACTGGTCGGTCACCCATCCAGTTACCGACCATAACGGTGGTTGCTTAACTTTGCCGATCGATTAAGAACGTCTAATCATGCTACACCACGAGCGCTTCATTAACATTAATTTATTCATTAATATTTGTATCCCACAGGGAAACAGTTCTTATTTAAGCTACATTCTTGTCTTTAAATGCTCAAGATTCCTTGAAAGGAAGAATAGGTAGTCAAAGAAAGAAAACCATAGCAATTATCTTTCTCTAATACGTGTTCTATGAGAACATATCAATCCCCATAAATATGGCAAGAATGCAGAACTTAACCCTGTACTTGAGTACCGGAATTCAAGTACATTCCCTACGCCAGACAAAATAGAATAATTATATTGTAGGGACTGTCCTCGGCGGTACGATGGAGCTCCACGGCACGAACATATCATTAGCGTGCTTCCACGGGAACAGCTTCAAGTCGAAGTCCTGGGCGCTGTTCAGCCTCAAAGACCCTTGCATCAGCTTCGCTACGGAGGCGCAGCAAGTTGCCAATGATAATTGTAAGTACTTTTCTGTATGAATAAAATTTAACTTGTAAAGAGTCGGTCAAAGAGTTTATTTACTACGTAAAATAGCAGAGTATTTTACGGTGTATGTCTATTAAGTAATTTTCAAACAAGATATATAAACTGATTTTCTGAATTTAAAATCTTATACAGAAAGACAAGGAAAAAAATTGTTACCTCACATATCCTCGTGCAATTTGAGTTTTTGTATTGTAGGTATAATCATTTGATAGTCTCAATATCGAAACGTCTCGGTTTCGATGTCGGGAGTATCGCGTAGTCTTACATATAAAATTTCTTTGGGGCAAAGGCTGCAAGTTTGTAATTTGTAAGTCCAGCCTCATATAGAGTGCTGCTATCATCTGTGGGCGGGGGCACCTAGATGCCAGCTTGAGCCTTGTCTCGGTCAGCGAAGTGATATTAGAATTGTCGACGATCCCGAGCTCTCAAGCAGTTTAGTTTAGAGCCCCTTAGTCTGAGGAGAGACTTTGCTTCCTTATGTGTGTTCTATCTCTTGTACAACGGTCAGTGTTCTGAAGAATTGTTTGACCTGATGCCCACGGCTATCTTCTACCATAGTAACTGTGCGGTTTCAAAGAAGCTTCTTATCGCGGATTATGTAATTAGCTCCCCGCCGTGGTTTTCCTAAGCGATTTCATAAATGGGGTTCTTCAAATTGTATTACTTGTAAATAAGTAACTTTATATTTTAAATGGTATAAAAATTATAAGTATATACCAACCAACCAGAAAATTTATGCATTTATTTGTAGCTGTCCCCCGCGATTTCACCCGCGTTCCTGGGATATAAAGTAGCCTATAATACTCGGGGATAATGTAGCTTCCTATTCGTGATGGCAATTTTCGACTCCGACTGATAGTTCCAGAGATGAGCTCGTCTATACAAACGGGCTAATCGATAGTATAGATGGGCATAATACAAAATATGAGGACCGAGTCTTTCTGAGCATAATTTAAATGACAGTGCAATGATGCCTCTAAACCGCGGTCCCACTTTACACTCCCACCACCTCCTCATGGTCATACATGCCTTCCGGCGTCATGAACGAATCGTCGGGAGATGCTTGTGTTACTTGCTCGAGGCTCTTTCACGCGTGCACTTCGCTAGCTCCCTACACATTTTTATGTGTTCCCTTACTCCTGCCAACTCTCCCCCTTCTGGGGCGTGACGCCACAGATGTCGCCATATGTGACTCCGCGTCGAGCTTGCCTTGAGCTTGATGTTCCTTATTCCTCATAAGTTCGCCTGAATGTGTGCCAGGTGTGAGCGAACTCGCGCAATGCGTCAAGTTTTCTTGGGTCCGAATGAGATCCTGGTGATAGACTGGTCCTGGTTCTTCTCTCTTAATCTGGTCGAGCATCTTGGATCTAACGTCCGCGTACAGGTGTCATTCCTAGAGTGCGTAATCGCGGCTCTCGTATATCTCACCGCACGGGCACGTCGCAGATTCGCACAGCGCCATCTTGTGGAGGCGCTGCCTGAAGCAACCGTGCCCGTTGAGGATCTGGGTAACCACATACTGTAAAGTGTGCACTGTGCAGGTGATCTGGAGGTGCACGTGGTGCAGAGCCTGACGGCGAGCCTGGGCAGCACGAGCGTGCCGGCCGCCGGCCACCAGTCCATGGCCACCGTGTGCCGCATGACGCGCGCGCTGCTCTTCCCGCCGCAGTTCAAGACGCTCCGCGAGTGGTTCCACTACGCCTTCGCTAACAGCGAGATCGATGGTAAGTTGGAGGTCCACGTGGTATAGAGCCGGCCACCAGTCCATGCTGCTCCTGATATTTCAGTCTTCTTTTGTTTATGACTTTTTTACAGCAAGATTTGGATATCAAGCTCAAAAGCAAAATAATAATGGTCATAGTCAAAGTCAAAGTCAAAGCCATTTATTCAATTTAGGCCCTAGTAGGGCACTTATGAAGGTCAAAGCTACTGAAGTTACCACCAGTTCGTAAGTCGGCCTTCAACTGAGAAGAACAGGCAAGAAACTCAGCAAGGTTACATTTTTTAAATATTTTTTTGAACAATCTGACTATTGGCTATTTTTTTCCAAAACATTATACATACATACGTTTTATTTTACAAAATAAAATACACAAACATAAAAACGCATAAACATAAAAAAAAAAAAAAACAAAACACCAACATACAAAATAAATAAAAAATAATAACCTGCACTGGTTCATAATTATGTAGGTAATCTACTGAATTTTGTACAATGTGCGCTTGTGCAGAGTGAAGCTATTTCCAGACATCTTTATCTTCAATATAATGGGCTCCCTTGTAATAAGCTCGTGCTTTCAAGACTTTCTTTACGTGAGATTTGAACTTAAAATCAGTCATTTTGATTACCGAAGGTGGGATTTTGTTATAAAAACGTACACTATTTCCAAGAAATGACTTTTGAACTTTCGCTAATCTAAAATACGGAACAACTAATTTGTCTTTTTGTCTAGTATTGATATTGTGAACTTCACTATTCGTTTTAAACGTGTGTAAGCTTTTACGTACTAACATTATATTTTCATAAATGTAAAGTGAAGGTAAAGTCATGACATTTATTTCCTTAAACAATTCCTTCAATGATTCACGAGGTCCCATACTATAAATTGCACGAATGGCCCTTTTTTGTAATATAAAAATAGTCTCAATATCTGCTGCAGCTCCCCATAATAATACGCCATACGATAAAAGGCTATGAAAGTATGCAAAATAAACTAATTTGGCCGTCTCGACATTCGTCAATTGTTTGATTTTTCTAACAGCAAATGCAGCAGAACTTAATTTACCAGATAAAGATTCTATCTGAGGACCCCATTGTAATTTATTATCTAATGTTATACCTAAAAATACAGTTTTTTTCACTAGTTCCAAACTGCTACCATCTATTAATATCTGACTGTCTACTTGCACTACATTTGGGAGAGAGAATCTTAAACATTTAGTTTTCTTCGAGTTTAGTAACAGATTGTTAACAGCAAACCATTTGGAAACTATTGACATGGTGTCATTTACTTTATTGAGTTCTTTGTCTTTTCTATCTACTTTTAAAATGAACGAAGTATCGTCAGCAAACAAGACTATATCTGAGAGACCATTTACAACAGATGGTAAATCATTAATATATACTAGAAACAAAAATGGCCCTAGTATTGAACCCTGGGGTACCCCCATTTTGACTAAAGAGCCCTTGGATGTTGTACCACTAATTCCTACCCTTTGTTGACGATTACTAAGATAAGATAAAACAAGATCATGAGCAGTTCCACGAATACCATAAAATCCAAGCTTACGGAGTAGAGTACGGTGGTCAACGCAGTCAAAGGCCTTAGATAGATCACAAAAAATGCCGATTGCATCTTGTGAATTCTCCCAGGCTTCATAGATGTGCTTTAATAATTTTGCTGCTGCATCTGATGTAGATCTCCCCTTCGTGAAGCCAAACTGATGACTATGTAGTATCTCATATTTATTAAAGTGACCTAACATTTGATTAAGCAACAGTTTTTCAAATATTTTACTAAGTGCTGGAAGTACAGAAATCGGTCTATAATCAGAAGGATTATCCTTACAACCAGACTTAAAAATTGGCACTATTTTACTATACTTCATTAAATCAGGAAAAGAGCCCTGATCAATGCATTCATTAAATATATCTGACAAAATTGGTGCAATCACTGTTATAATTGATTTTAATATAGTTACTGACAGTCCCCATAGGTCTTCAGTATTTTTTCGATTGAGTGCATTAAATGATTTTGTGACATCACTAGCAGTGACATAACTAAAATTAAAATTTGGAAATGATTCCTTAACATGTTGCTTAAGTAATGTTTCAGCCACGTCGGGACACGAATTAAGACAATCGGTAGTTTTCTCTGGTATACTCGAGAAAAAGTATTCAAAAGCAGTGGCAACATCTAACTTATCTGACAAAATTTTATTATTAATTTTTAACGCGTGCTGTTCGTTTTTATTTTTAATTTTACCTGATTCCGTATTTATAACGTTCCAGACTGCCTTGATTTTATTAGATGCTTTATCTATTTTTTTACTTAAGTATATCGATTTAGCTCGATTACATACTATTTTAAATAATTTTGAAAACTTTCTAACATAGTTATGGAAATTCTCGTCACGACTGTATGATCTTAAATGATATAGTTCGTACAGCTTATCCCTACTTTTCCGAATTCCTTTTGTGGCCCAATCACTAAATTCCAGCTTACTGTTTACCTTAATTTTTTTGATGGGACAGGATTTATTAAAGTCTTTGCAAATACTAGATAATAAACCATTATACAAGACATTGGGGTCATTACTACTATATATCTTACTATTTAGTTTCATTTCCAAATTATTTTTAAAGTTATCTAGTCTTACCTTTGTCATAGGTTTAATTTCTTTAATTACCTTAGAAACTTTCAATTTGTAGGGCAATATTACAATCTGAGCCATATGATCAGAACGAACACCACTTATAATTGATTTATCTAATATACTACTGTTACTAATTATATTATCTATGCAAGTAGACGAAGTGGCCGTAGATCGTGTTGGCTCATTAAACTACATACTGGACTACATACATAATGGACTTAGCCAACTAATGATTTCAGGATAAAAGAGTCTGAGAATGATAAGATATTCCTAAAGTAGTGCTCGTAAAAATAAAAATTACTATATACAACTTGAATATGGTTAGGGATTTTGCTATCTACTATGTACGATCCGTGACGCTTATAAATTCTCTTGTCTAAAGTAATATACACAAAAAGCGACAAACAGCGAAAAAAAACAGATACCCTCTTATCGAATGTACGTCGAGGACAAAAATAAGTATACACCACCAAGCCTCATAAAAAGTAGCCGTTCACATTATCATAGATATGGGAACATACAAAAGTTCAAAAATAAGTAAACACTTTTGGACAATTATGTATGTAAACAACAAGTTCAATAATATATATCCATGTATCAAATCATTAATTTGTGAACAATCAAAATACCATAAATATGTATTCATCATTATAGTCAAAAATATGTAAACTCATTGAAGTCAAGGCCTTCATGGAATTTAATTGAAAAACGG